>JBBDGP010005055.1:30000-299865 GCA_037952835.1 Lithobates septentrionalis | reverse complement strand
GAGAGGGAGAGGGAGAGAGAGGGGGAGAGGGAGAGGGAGACAGAGAGACACAGAGAGGGAGAGGGAGACAGAGAGAGAGAGAGAGAGAGAGAGAGAGAGAGAGAGAGAGAGAGAGAGAGAGACACACACACACAGAGAGACACAGAGAGACAGAAACAGACAGAGACAGAGAGAGAGAAACAGACAGAGACAGACAGAGAGACAGACAGACAGAGAGAGAGAGTGAGAGAGAGAGGGAGAGACAGAGAGAGAGAGACGAGAGAGAGAGGGGGGAGAGAGAGAGGGAGAGGGAGAGAAAGAGAGAGAGAGAGAGAGAGAGAGAGGAGAGAGAGAGAGAGAGAGAGAAACAAGACTAGGATAGAGAGCGAGAAAGAAATAAAAAGAGAGAAAGATAGATAGAGATGGAAGAAAGTAAGAAAGAGAAATAGATATTAAAGGAATAGATAGAGAACAAGCAAGAAATAAACGTACAAATAGATAGATAGATAGATAGATAGATAGATAGATAGATAGATAGATAGATAGATAGATAGATAGATAGATAGATATGAATAGATAGATAGGTGATGGACATAGTGGGATGAAGTACAGTGAGTACTCTCAGTCAGGATCTATGTACAGTAAGTCTCTCCTAGCGGTGACCCCGGAGGGCGGTGACCCTGGGGGGTGGTCTGGGATTAGAGGGAAATCGGTGTGTCAAGGCCGCCCCCTCCCTGGTAATACAACCCTGGGCTGTCCAGGGGCCACTTTGTGTATTGAAGGGGGGGGGGGGGGTTGTTTGCTAACAAGTGCTGATTTCCTTCCCTATACAAAGACTGAGCAAATGATCAAAGAAGAAGGATCAGAGAGAGGGAGGGGCCCCCCATGAAAACAAGTCAAGGGCCACAGGGCTTTATAATGACCACCCCCACCACCACCACCACCAACCACCACTCCAGATAATTGTTATCTCTACTTTTGTATTAGTAGTAGTATCTCTGTACACTGGGTGTAATTCTCGGTATCTGTTCTTATTCTGTATGTATGGACTCTGCACAGTACTACTTCTCTTCTCCTGTATGCCGGATCTATAATCTATAGTAGAGGATTGGAGGACTGTAGTTGTGTCTCCTGAGTCTGTATCCAGTGCAGGAGGGGATGTTGTCACCTGGTGATCCTTCCTGGGCAGGAATGATGAACTTCTTCTATGAGCCGAGTACAGAATAAGGGGGGGGGGGGGGGGAGAGAACTGATTCTCTGCTCGGGTCAGAAACAGTTTAAAATCTGATTTTCAGCACTTCCATTCAGAAGTGTTGGAGAATATCTGGAGACATTCCATGGTGATGATACAATGTAATCGCTGGGGAGAGGATCTATTATTTCTGCATCCATGCATGAAATTCATTATCTCATTCCTCTCCTCTATGACTCTGTGAGCTTCAACTTCTGTATTCCTGCAATATCTGTCCTTCTCATCCTCTTTATGCATCCATCCATCCATCCATCCATCCATCCATCTATTAAACCATCCATCCATCTACTCATCCTTCCATCCATCTATCATCCTTCCATCCATCTTTTCATCCTTCATTCCATCTATTCATCCTTCCATCCATCTATTCATCCTTCCATCCATCTATTCATCCTTCCATCCATCTATCTATTCATCCTTCCTTCCATCCTTCCATCCATCTATTCATCCTTCCATCCATCTATCTATTCATCCTTCCTTCCATCCTTCCATCCATCTATTCATCCTTCCATCCATCTACCCATCCTTCCCAACCATCTATTCATCCTTCCATTCATCTATTCATCCTTCCCATCCATCTACTCATCCTTCCATCCATCTACTCAGCCTTCCATCCATCCATCTATTCATCCTTCCATTCATCTATTCATCCTTCCATCCATCTACTCATCCTTCCATCCATCTATTCATACTTCCCTCCATCTATTCATCCTTCCATTCATCTATTCATCCTTCCATCCATCCATCTATTCATCCTTCCATCCATCTATCTATTCATCCTTCCATCCATCTATCTATTCATCCTTCCTTCCATCCTTCCATCCATCTATTCATCCTTCCATCCATCCATCTATTCATCCTTCCATCCATCTATTCATCCTTCCATTCATCTTTTCATCCTTCCATTTATCCATCTATTCATCCTTCCATTTATCTATTCATCCTTCCATCCATCCATCTATTCATCCTTCCATTCATCTATTCATCCTTCCATCCATCTACTCATCCTTCCATCCATCTATTCATACTTCCCTCCATCTATTCATCCTTCCATTCATCTATTCATCCTTCCATCCATCCATCTATTCATCCTCCATCCATCTATCTATTTCATCCTTCCATCCATCTATCTATTCATCCTTCCTTCCATCCTTCCATCCATCTATTCATCCTTCCATCCATCCATCTATTCATCCTTCCATCCATCTATTCATCCTTCCATTCATCTTTTCATCCTTCCATTTATCCATCTATTCATCCTTCCATCCATCCATCTATTCATCCTTCCATTCATCTATTCATCCTTCCATCCATCCATCTATTCATCCTTCCATCCATCCATCTATTCATCCTTCCATTAATCTATGCATCATTCCATCCATCCATCTATTCATCCTTCCATCCATCCATCTATTCATCCGTCCATCCATCTATTCATCCTTCCATCCATCCATCTATTCATCCTTCCATCCATCCATCTATTCATTTCTTCCATCCATCTATTCATCCTTTCATCCATCCATCTATTCATCCTTCCATCCATCTATTCATCCTTCCATCCATCATCTATTCATCCTCCATCCATCCATCTATTCATCCTTCCATCCATCCATCTATTCATCCTTCCATCCATCCATCTATTCATCCTTCCATCCATCCATCTATTCATCCTTCCATCCATCTATTCATCCTTCCATCCATCCATCTATTCATCCTTCCATCCATCCATCTATTCATCCTTCCATCCATCTATTCATCCTTCCATTCATCTATTCATCCTTCCATCCATCTATTCATCCTTTCATCCTTCCATCTATTCATCCTTCCATCTATTCATCCTTCCATCCACCCATCTATTCATCCTTCCATTCATCTATTCACCCTTCCATCCATCCATCTATTCATCCTTCCATCCATCCATCTACTCATCCTTCCATCCATCTATTCATCCTTCCATCCATCTATTCATCCTTCCATCCATCTATTCATCCTTCCATCCATCCATCTACTCATCCTTCCATCCATCTATTCATCCTTCCATCCATCATTCATCCCTCCACCCATCTATTCATCCTTCCATCCATCTATTCATCCTTTCATCCATCCATCTATTCATCCTTCCATCCATCCATCTATTTCATCCTTCACCCATCTATTCATCCTTCCATCCACCCATCTATTCATCCTTCCATTCATCTATTCATCCTTCCATCCATCTATTAACCATTCATCCATCCATCTATTCATCCTTCCATCCATCCTTCCATCCATCTATTCATCCTTCCATCCATCTATTCATCCTTCCATCCATCCATCTATTCATCCCTTCCATCCATCTATTCATCCTTCCATCCATCCATCTATTCATCCTTCCATCCATCCATCTATTCATCCTTCCACCCATCTATTCATCCTTCCATCCATCTATTCATCCTTCCATCCATCCATCTATTCATCCTTCCATCCATCCATCTATTCATCCTTCCATCCATCCATCTATTCATCCTTCCACCCATCTATTCATCCTTCCATCCATCTATTCATCCTTCCATCCATCTATTAAACCATTCATCCATCCATCGATTCATCCTTCCATCCATCTATCCAACTTCCATTGTCTATCTTCTGCCTTTTAATCCAGCCTTCCCTCCATCCTGTCCATCCATCTCTTCTAACCATCTCTATAACTATTTATCCATCTATCCCTCCTCTCTCCTCTCACATCCATTCATCCACCCATCCATCTACCATCATCCTTTTGCCCATGCAGTTATGGATATTCCATTATCTGCAGCATTTTCTTCCTACTTTTCCATCATCATACACCCATCCCTTTTCTTCATTAATCTGTGTGTCTATCATTCACCCACATATCCATTTCTATCCCTCATTCCATCCATCAGCCTACTTTGTCTATCTGTCCCTCCTCTCCATCCATCCATCCATCCATCCATCCATCCATTCCTCTTTACATCCGCCCACTGTCTCTCCATGTGTCCATACTGTTCATCCCTCACTCCATCCACCCACCTGTCCATCCATCCATCCATCCATCCATCCATCCATCCATGTATTCCTCCCTCCTTTCCTCCATCCATCCATCTATCTATCCATCCATCTCCCTGAGCACTATGGGTTATCTAAAGAGACCACACAGCTTCTCCTTTAAAATATATTCTATTAACTTGACTTCAGAAATATTTAAACTAGGTCTTGTATTTCAAGTCTCAATATAATAGCCAGGCAACCAGGACTTTCAGGAGGATTCACCAACTCTCTCCTCCTTCCTTCCTTCCTTCCTTCCTTCCTTCCTTCCTTCCTTCTTCTTCTCTCCCTCCCTTCTCTCTTCTTTATTCCCCCTTCCTTTCTTCTCCCTCCCTTCCTTCCAATCTTCTCTCTTCTTTTTACTCCCTTCCCACCCTACCTCTCTTTCCTTCTCTCCCATTCTCTCTCCCTTCCTTCCATCCTTCCTTCTTCTCCTTCAGTTCCTTCCCTTCTTCCTTCTTCTCTCTTCCCTTTTACTCCCTTCCACCATCTCTCTCTCCTTCTCTTCTCTTCCTTCCTTCCTTCCTTCCTTCCTTCCTTCTCCTTCCTTCCTTCCTTCCTTCCTTCCTTCCTTCCTTCCTTCCTTCCCTCCTTCCTTCCTTCTTCTCCCTCAGTTCCTTCCTTCCTTCTTCCTTCTTCGCTCTCCTTTTTACTCCCTTTCATCATCTCTCTCTCCTTCTCTCCCATTCTCTCTCCCTCCCTTCCTTCCATCCTTCCTTCTTCTCCCTCAGTTCCTTCTCTTCTTCCTTCTTCTCTCTCCCTTTTTACTCCCTTCTACCATCTATCTCTCCTTCTCCTCTTCTCTCTCTCTCTTTCTCCCTGGCGTCTCATCTCTCGCTCTTCCTTCCTTATTTGCTTCCTTCATTCCTTCCATCCCAGCTCTGCCTTGCAGCATACATTTTAACACAACTAGTACTCAGTTGTCACCCCTGTAACAGGAAGTGCCTGAAAAGTGACCCCCCTTGGCAGGATCACCAGGGATTATTTTAATTGGATGCAGCAGATTTAAACAGATTGCAAACAACTTAGGTTAACAAGGCTGCACGCCATTTCTCAGGGTGGGTTTCCTTATGGTGACAACAGCGCCCCCTGTCTGTGTAATGTGTGTTGAAATGACCACTTGTAGTCGGAATCGGAATCTTATGCGAAAGGGTGACAACGCAGGAGCGCAATTGGATGACATGGTCACAGCATTGTCACCTTATAACAGGAAGTGCCTAAACAAGAGCCTTTATGGCAGGATCAACAGGGATTATTTTATTCAAAATGTAATACATTACAGGTTATATGTATAAAAAAATATACAATTTAATATTTAAAAAAAGGGCAAAAAGAAGACAAGTAATTGAGTTTAATATGCAGTGGGGGAGGGTTATTAAATATTATGAAAAAAAAAAGAGAAAAATGTTTCTAGCGAAAAAAAAAAAATCTTGGGAAAGCTGTCCATACATGTAATGTCCTGATATTGTCCCCACCGGCCGGTCACACCACACTGCGAGACACAGGGTGAACAAGAAGGTTTCCTCCCATAAAAGAAATTTTTATGAGGATTGGTGTTTGTCGCTGGTTAATACGCAGACGGCGGATTCCTGGAACCAATCCAGTTTTATTGTACACGGCGCTGAATCATTGGATGTTACCAGCGGGTGCCTGAGGCTGTGTTACATGGCGACAATGAGATCATGTAGACAAGAACTAAACGCTGCGAGATTCTGTCAATGCCGCTGAGATCATGCAAATTATTGTTCTTCTAAAACCGACATTAAAGTCTGGAAGTTGGAAGAACCGGTTACATCAGTCTCTGAACCAGAGGAGCTTACACTCCAATGCCCTCCCCCACAGTCATACACTATTATTATTATACATTTATATAGCTCTGACATATACTGCAGTGCTGTACAGAGATCACTGAGCCAGTCACATCAGTCTCTGCACCAGAGGAGCTTACACTCTAATATCCCCCCCACAGTCACACACTATTATTATTATACATTTATATAGTTCTGACATATACAGCAGTGCTGTACAGAGATCACTGTGCCAATAACATCAGTCTCTGCACCAGAGAAGCTTCTCCACCAGGTGGTGCTGTTCTGTAGGGTGCTGTTGGCTCACTCTCCTGTGATCTCAGCTGAGAGAAGCAGCAAGCCTGGGGCCTCTCATGTAGGCTTTTCCCAGGCAAGCATGGACCATGTTGGAAAGACGAAGGTGGAGGCTCTCCAGAGGCACTGAGGCCTACTCCAAGTGGTCAAGCTGCAATGGATCCAGGGCCTCTCCCTATGCAAGAGGAATCCTTACCAGTCCTCCAGGATAGAGTGGTGAATAGACTTTGCCGCATTGCTAAAGAGGAACAGAAACTTGCTGTAATGAAAAAGGATATCAGGAAAAAGAACCCCTGCATAGTAAGTATGGAAACAGTAAGAGGTAAGTCTCCAAGCTAAAGTCTCTGGAAGAGGCATTGAAAAGCAGGAGAAGTTGGTCGCCTCTCTGAAGCAGAGCAGCGGTGTGTTTAGAGAAAACTGTGAGAATGAGGAGAGATGACAACAGATGAAGGAGAGTGCCTGTGCCAGTACCAGCCAGAGGGTGGATACCACAGCAACGGCAACAGTATGGATGGGGGTAAGGAAGTGGCTTCACATGGTGGCCCCATTGCTACCCCTGTCTCAGGATCTGTTGCACCTGAGTCAGTATCTGCCCCCCTCCCTCCCCAGCAGCCTGGGTCATCTCAGGAGGAGGTTGAGGAAAATGGACAATTGCTGCAGGCCATTACAGAATGGGAATCTCCCTTGAGTGGCACCGACTCATCAGATGAAGATCATGGGAATGCAGGAAGATGTATCCAGACAGAGAAGTTTCTGCTCACTGTGAGGAGTCCCACATGGACACTAACAGTGCAGAGCAGGAATGTCGCATGAACATTGAAATTGCAGAGCAGGAATGTCGCATGAACATTGAAACTGCAGAGCAGGAGGGCCGTATGAACGCTGAAACAGCTGGTGTTTTTTCTAAACAGAAGACTTTACTTGATGATGGGACTGCTGGTATCTGTGGTACTTCCGGGACTATGGTAAGCGGGACTGTTGTGCTGGAAGGGAAGAGGGAGGATCAAGTGGTGAGAAATTTACTAAACCAGATTTCAGAGGTTCTATGCAGCCAGTTAATATTTCTATGCAACCAGTTAATGTATCATCTGTCCCAGTTAGGAGTTATGCTAAGGCCGTGCCGGGACAAAGTCATACTGCTGGTGGTGGAATTGAGCAAGTTGTGCGACTTTCACCTAACGCACCTTCTTCCATTAAACGCAGGAATGTGGTACAGCTCAGGTGGGAAGGAGGAGGTATTCCACCTATCAGGAGGTTGGTTGGGGATAAGATCCTAGCCATGGGTTTTTAGGCGGAGGATATTTATATTCTCATCAGTCTGGCTGGTTTCTATGTATATGATTTATCATTTGTGCGTCCAGAATCGCTGGATCTCTTTTGGGAGCATGTAGACTGGAAGGGGCTTGTCCCTAAAGTTGTCTCAAGACAGCCCTTGATAAAAAATGTGACTATCCTGACAAGGAATGAGTCTATACCCCTCCGATTTATGGGTCTGGTTGAGTAGGTTTGGTGAAACGTGTCCCCTAAAAACGATTGTGGATTATAGGGGAATCTGGACGGGTGGGTGGTCAGTGTCAATGAGGTTGAGTGTGCGTGGGAATGTGGTCCAGCATTTGCCCTCCTCTGCCTTTATTGGTAGAGATAGGATTACCGTATTTTACCCTGGCCAACCTAAGTTGTGCCATAAATGTGGAGTCAAGGGACATTTCTCCTCTAAATGTCCAGAACAAAAGTGCTCTTTGTGCCAGGAACTGGGGCATCTGGCAAGGGACTGTAACATCATTAAATGTAACCTATGTGATAAGGTTGGTCACCCTTATAGCCGGTGCTCTGAGGCTTTGCACAATAATCCAGAGTTTGTGGAGGAATTCTTCCGTCCTGATAGAGAAGAGTCTGGGTTGGCGGAGGTTGTACCAGGGGATCCTAGTGTGTCTGTCCTGTCAGAATCTCTGTCTGTGAGGCCCTCTGTGGTGTCAGTGTCCCCCCAGTCTGTGGTCTCCCAGTCAGTGTCAGAATGTGTGGTTGTCAAGTCTGTGTCTGCACCTATTGTTTCTCCTAGTGTAGTGAAGGCAGCGGAGGGTGCTGGACCAGCATGTATGGTGGTGCCAACCCCCTTCTCCTCGGCGTGGCAGAAGTGCGGCTGGAGGTCGGCGGACACTGAGGGGAGGAGTGAGGGATGGATTGGATGATGGAGGGGGAGGTGGGAAGGGAATGAGGGTGGCTGGTGCAGAATGCAAGGTGAATGATGTGGCAATCGGGGTGAATGATGTGGGGGGAGGGATTAATGGGGGGGTTTGGAATTGCATCCTGATGGCGATTAAATCTCAAAAGGTTTCTTAGCCTGGATTGTGTTTAGGTTGAGGTTCAGGGTTTGTAGTCACTTTTTTGTTGTCATTAAAATGTTTCTTAACATGTTATCTTGTCAGGAAACGGTTTTCTTTAATTGGTGATGTAAGCACGCTTGTTTTTGTTTAGTTGTTGTTTATTTTTGTGTAAATAGGTTTTTATTAATGAGCTGTATGTTTGTATGATTTTTTAATAATCAAAAAAAAAAATTTACACTCTAATGTCCCCCCCCCCCACAGTCGCACACTATTATTATTATACGTTTCTACAGCTCTGACATATACCGCAGTGCTGTACAGAGATCACTGAGCCAGTCACATCAGTCTCTGTGCCAGAGGAGCTTACACTCTAATGTCCCCTCCCCCACAGTCACACACTATTATTATACATTTCTATAGCTCTGACATATACCGCAGTGCTGGTGGTGGGGGGTGTAGTGTTGTAGATCTGTATTTCGGATGGAGGGGGTTAAAGGGGGACGTGATATAGAGAGGAGACTTGGACGGGTTTCGGGGAGGAGGAGGGTCTCGGTGCCGTCTTCCCCTCCAGCTCTCTCTTGGGGTCTGGTTGGGCTCTGGCCAAGCAGAAGACATTAAAGACTCATCTCTGGCCATCCCTGAGTATGGGAAGCCGTAGTCTCTGGTTTATATCTCCCTCTGCAGAACGCTCACACTATGTTAGTTGGGAGGCCACAAATCCTGCACCCCCCTCCCCCCCCTCACCCCACCATGGGGGAAGATTTACAGGAGAAGCACCCCACAGCCTTCTGCTTTGAAGAGCCCATAGACATTGTGTGATCTCACCGCTGACAACTGTGTGACACAATTTACAGGTAGTTGTCAGATTGGGGGGGGGGGGGGGAGGGGAGGGGGAGGGGGGTGGTGTGCAATGATGGAGTGCGATTACTGCAGAGAAGAAGGTTCAAAATCGAGTTCACTTTCAGAACTCCACCCCTCAGCAGTTGGCTGCCTGCATAGAAAATCCTCATTTAAAGCTGAACTCTGGGGCAACAAAACTTACATTTAAAAAAAAAAAATTCCCCGATAGCCTGAAAGGATGTACATTCATTATGTGAGCACCAAAATGCCTTTGCAAACTCAGATATTACCTTGTAAAAGTAGCTTACATCATCACTGTGCTGTACATAGCCTGCACAGGGAGCAGAGCTGTGGGAGGGGCTCAGCAGGCTCCACCACTACAGAAAACTACAGGAGGGGGCGGAAACAAGACCAGTCACCCTGCACAAGTATAGAGGGTAAAGCTGTGGGAGGGGCCCAGCAGGCTCCACCTAATTCAGGAAAACTATAGGAGGGGCGGAGACAAGACCAGTCCTCTTGCACAAGGAGAGAGAGCAGAGATGTGAGAGGAGCCCAGCAGGCTCCACCCACTAAAGGAAAGCTACAGGAGGGGCGGAGACAAGACCAGTCACCCTGCACAAGGACAGACAGCAGAGCTGTGGGAGGGGTGCAGCAGGCTCCACCCTCTACAGAAAACTACAGGAGGGGCGGAGACAAGACCTGTCACCCTGCACAAGGAAAGAGAGCAGAGCTGTGGGAGGGGCCCAGCAGGCTCCACCCACTAAAGGACAGCTACAGGAGGGGCGGAGACAAGACCAATCCCCATGGCACAAGGATAGAGATTGAGAGCAAAGCTGTGGGTGGGCCCAGCAGGCTCCACCCACTACGGGCTGCCTACAGAAAACTACAGGAGGGGGGTGGAGACAAGATCAGCCCTTCTGCACAAGGAAAGACAGCAGAGTTGTGGGAGGGGCTCAGCAGGCTCCACCCACTACAGGAAAACCATAGGAGGTGGCGGAGACAAGATTAGTCCCCCTGCACAAGGATAGAGATTGAGAGCAGAGCTGTGGGAGGGCCCAGCAGGCTCCACCCACTACGGGAAACCATAGGAGGGGTGGAGACAAGATTAGTCCCACTGCACAAGGACAGAGATTGAGAACAGAGCTGTGGGAGGGGCCCAGCAAGCTCCACCCACTACAGGCTGCCTGCAGAAAACTATAGAAGAGGGGCGGAGACAAGACCAGTCACCCTGCACAAGGAGAGACAGCAGAGCTGTGGGAGGGGCCAAGCAGGCTCCACCCACTACATGAAAACTATAGGAGGGGTGGAGACAAGACCAGTCACCCTGCACAAGGACAGAGAGCAGAGCTGTGGGAGGGGCCCAGCAGGCTCCACCCACTACGGGAAACCATAGGAGGGGTGGAGACAAGATTAGTCCCACTGCACAAGGACAGAGATTGAGAACAGAGCTGTGGGAGGGGCCCAGCAAGCTCCACCCACTACAGGCTGCCTGCAGAAAACTATAGAAGAGGGGCGGAAACAAGACCAGTCACCCTGCACAAGGAGAGACAGCAGAGCTGTGGGAGGGGCCAAGCAGGCTCCACCCACTACATGAAAACTATAGGAGGGGTGGAGACAAGACCAGTCACCCTGCACAAGGACAGAGAGCAGAGCTGTGGGAGGAGCCCAGCAGGCTCCACCCACTACAGGAAAACCATAGGAGGGGCAGAGACAAGACCAGTCACCTTGCACGAGGAGAGACAGCAGAGCTGTGGGAGGGGCCCAGCAGGCTTCACCCACTACAGGAAAACCATAGGAGGGGCAGAGACAAGACCAGTACCTCTGAACAAGGATAGAGGGAAATAGAGAGCAGAGCTGTGTGAGGTGCCCAGCAGGCTCCACCCATAAAAGGCTGCCTGCAGAAAACTACAGGAGGGGGCGGAGACAAGACCAGTCCCTCAGCACAAGGAGAGGGAGCAGAGCTGTGGGAGGGGCCAAGCAGGCTCCACCCTCTACAGAAAACTACAGGAGGGGGCGGTGACAAAACCAGTCCCCCAGCACAAGGAGAGGGAGCAGAGCTGTGGGAGGGGCCCAGAAGGCTCCACCCACTAAAGGAATGCTACAGGAGGGGGGCGGAGACAAGACCAATCACCCTGCACAAGGAGAGGGAGCAGCAGTGAGTGTCACAATGGATTGCTGCATAGATCTGAAAGAAATACACAAGACACACCGATAAAAAAATATCATTTTTATATGTTTTACTAAATTACGATATTAAGTGCTTATATGCTAATGTTAGCACACCACGATTCAATGATGCACTGGTAAACTAACATCAAAATAAGAATTGTGGCACATTTCGGACAAATTGTTGTGCGAAACGTTGTTTGAAGCAAGCGGAAAGACAAAGAGAAAGCATTTCCTCAGTCTCCCCTCCCCCAGCGATCAGTCTGTTCCTTTTTAACCTTTTAGTAAGGCACAAGTTGAGAGGCTGCAGCAAAGGAGCTGATGTGTGTCAGACGTTTGTGAACAAGGACTGCACAGGCACCAGTATTTACAGGATCGTGTAATCTCTGAGCCTGCATCTCAGTCCAAAATGTAGACGGTGACCCTGAATGATATACTACAGTGCTGTACAGAGAACACTGTGCCAGTCACATCAGTCTCTGTACCAGAGGAGCTTACACTCTAATGTCCTCCCATGGTCACACACCATTATTATTATACATTTATATAGCTCTGACATATACCGCAGTGCTGTACAGAGAACACTGAGCCAGTCACATTATTCTCTGCACCAGAGGAGCTTCTCCACCAGGTGGTGCTGTTTTGCAGGGTGCTGTTGGCTCACTCTGCTTTGCTCTCAGTTGGAGGAAACATCAAGCCTGGGCCTGTCCTGCAGGCTTCTCCCCCAACCACCATGCAGTGCGTGGGGGGAGACGAAGGTGGAGGCACTGAGGCCCACTCCATGTGCTTAAGCTGCAATGGATCCTGGGCCTGTCCTTATGCAAGAGGAGTCCTTACCAGTCCTCCAGGAAAAAGTGGTGAACAGACTTCGCCGCATTGCTAAGGAGGAACAGACACTTGCTGTCATGAAAGAAGATCTCAGGAAAAAAGAAATCCCTGCATAGTAAGAGGGAAGTCTCCAAACGGAAGTCTCTGGAAGAGGCATTGAAAAAGCAGGAGAAGTTGGTCGCCTCTCTGAAGGAGAGCAGCGGTGTGTTCAGAGAAAAGTGTGAGAATGAGGATTGATTCCAACAGATGAAGAAAAGTGCCTGTACCAGCCAGAGGGTGGATACCAGAGCAAAGGCGACAGTATGGATGGGGGGTAAGGAAGTGGCTTCACATGGTGGCCCCAGTACTACCCCTGTCTCAGGATCTGTCATGTCTGAGCCCCCCTCCCTCTCCAGCAGCCTGGGTCATCTCGGGAGGAGGTTGAGGAAAATGGCGGATTGCTGCAGGCCATTACAGAAATGAGGGGTGGAGTGAGAGATGGATTGGATAATGGTGGAGGGGGAGATGGGAAGGGAATGAGAGTGGCTGGTGCAGAATGCATGGTGAATGATGTGGAAGTCGGGGTGAATGATGTGGAAGTCGGGGTGAATGATGTGGGGGGAGGGGTTAATGGGGGGTTTGGAATTGCATCCTGATGGCGATTAAATCTCAAAATGTTTCTTAGCCTGGATTGTGCTTAAGTTGAGGCTCGGGGTTTGTAGTCTCTTTTTTGTTGTCATTAAAATATGTTTCTATGTTATCTTGTCAGGAAACGGTTTTCTTTACTTGCTAATGTAAGCACGCTTGTTTTTGTTTAGTTGTTGTTTATTTTTGTGTAAATATGTGTAGCAATAACTCTCGGTGGAGCTGCTGGTTTAAGCGGGCTTGTTACCTTCACTCTCGACACCCCTGCTTCACCGACACCGGATCTAGGGTTCTGTTGAGTTTACCTCTGGACGATAAAAGCATCAACACTTGAGTACGTTTTCAATGCTTTATTGAACCAAGTAACGAAGGAAGTAGCAGGAAAGAGGCAGGAGGGAAGCTACAGGGAAGCTCAAATACCTTCTCTTTAGAATTCTTGAGAAACGTCCTTTAAAGTTGAATATTGTAATCAGATGCAATCCCCTTGTGGGACACAATCTTTGCTCGCCTGGATAGGCCTCTCTCACTTGCCTAGCAGCCAGTACGTAGCACGAACAAAAGTCTCTGTTACAGACTTGCCCAAAATAAATCCGTACGATCCTCTGCCACAGGATGTATTAAACTTTGCGGTGAATGTCAGACACAGTACTTGGACCTCTAAGCCAACCCGGCAGTACTATGCTGTAAAACTACTTTAGGATACGTCCTCCAACCGAGTCACCAGGCCCCTCTCCAGACCAGCACTCTGTGTGATCCTTCCATGACGGGTCCTCCCCTGGGATCTTCTCGGTTGTCCAGCTTCTTCACTCTGGATAGACAGCTCAGGATCATTCCTCGGCTGCTGTGGTAGGCCCCAGACATGCTTCTGGGCCCACCCATGTGCCGCAGCGGTGCGGGCCTCCGGAACGGAGGACCACGAGGTAGCACTCTAACACATACCTGTCGGCCAGGAGGGCCAGCAGGTGGCTGAAAAAAAAAACCCAAAACATGGCGTCTGTCCCATAAATACCCTCTCGCAGAATGCAACTCGGAGGACCACCTCCACCGAGTTGTCTCCGGGACAGAGGAGCACCCATACGCTTCGACACGTTGCCTTTCCAACACTAGCCAATGATAACAGCGACACCCATCGGCTCAGTGTGGAAACACACGCAACGTCAGCCAAGCTGGAACAGAGGCAAATCTAACTCCTGTAACGAGCAATTTACTAAATTTACCTATCAGTTGGTAGATCATAAATCTACCAGCGCTACATATGTTTTTATTAATGAGCTGTATGTTTGTATGATTTTTTAATAATCATAAATTTACACTCTAATGTCATACTCTAAAGATTGTGTCACCTCTGAGCCAACATATCAGTTCAGGAAGTGAATGTTGACTCTGGATGATGCCTGAACAAAGATGGCGCTGTGCTTTTGGAGAGAAAAGCCGACTCCTGTGAGAGACAATAAATACCTGAAAGTGTTACTCAGATACATTACAGTGCAGGAATGTATATCTGATGACAGGTCCTCTTTATGTCATGAAATATCATTTAATTCCCAGTTTCCCTGCTCACATTGGATTGGATGGAGCGCCCCTTTAAGTCTGTGTCTCCTGCCTGACCCGGTGTTTTGGGGGGGAGGTTTTATTGGCGAAATATGTTCGGCTCTCGGCGGAGAAACGCACATCTGTTTGCACTCGACAGCCCTTCGCGGCCTTATGAGAACCATCCGGGCTTGCAGAGTGGGGCGCCGGGCCAAGACAACGGCGGCAGATGTTCCGTGTGACGGTCCCATTGTCCCGGCACGAGGAGGGCGAAGAAGACACCGCGGGCTGTGACGCTGCCAGGATTTCACAAGAGCCGGGGGAGGTTACATGAGGACAGAACGCACGCCAGACAGATCCACGTCTCATCACCTGGGCTGGCCGAGAGTCAGACGACGATGGAACCCAACCATATCATTTGTACGAGGCGCAGAGCGATGAGCAAAAAAAAATCATCATAGTATGAGGCACAGAGTGATGAGCAAAAAAAAATCATCATAGTACGAGGCACAGAGCAATGAGCTACAAAAAATCATCATAGTACAAGGCACAGAGCGACGAGCCACCAAAAATCATCATAGTACGAGGCACAGAGCGATGAGCCACAAAAATCATCATAGTGGGAGGCACAGAGCGATGAGCAACAAAAAAATCATCATAGTACGAGGCACAGAGCGATGAGCAACAAAAAATCATCATAGCACGAGGCACAGAGCAACGAGCCACCAAAAAATCATCATAGTACGAGGCACAGAGCAACATGCCAGCAAAAATCATCATAGTACAAGGCACAGAGCAACGAGCCACCAAAAAATCATCATAGTACGAGGCACAGAGCAACGAGCCACCAAAAAATCATCATAGTACGAGGCACAGAGCAACGAGCCAGCAAAAATCATCATAGTACGAGGCACAGAGCAATGAGCCACCAAAAAATCATCATAGTACGAGGCACAGAGCAACGAGCCACCAAAATATTATCATAGTACGAGGCACAGAGCGATGAGCAAAAGAAAATCATGATAGTACGAGGCACAGAGCAACAAGCAACAGAAAAATCATCATAGTACAAGGCACAGAGCAACAAGCATCAGAAAATCATCATAGTACAAGGCACAGAGCGATGAGCCACAAAACTCATCATAGCTTGAGGCACAGAGCGATGAGCCACAACAAATCATCATAGTATGAGGCACAGAGCGATGAGCCAGCAAAAATTATCATAGTACGAGGCACAGAGCAACGAGCCACCAAAAATCATCATAGTACGAGGCACAGAGCAACGAGCCACCAAAAAATTATCATAGTACGAGACACAGAGCGATGAGCAACAGAAAATCATCATAGTACGAGGCACAGAGCAACGAGCCACCAAAAAATTATCATAGTACGAGACACAGAGCGATGAGCAACAGAAAATCATCATAGTACGAGGCACAGAGCAACAAGCAACAGAAAATCATCATAGTACAAGGCACAGAGGGATGAGCCACAAAAAATCATCATAGTATGAGACACAGAGCGATGAGCAACAGAAAATCATCATAGTATGAGGCGAAGAGCAGCGAGCCACTAGGGATAAGCCTTGGATTTTTGGGTGTTCACCGAACAGCGAATTTAATGGGGCATTTGCAGCAAATTTGAGCGCCCCATAATGCACTGCAAGACCGCAGTGCTTTGGTGTATGATCATTGGCCAAAGCATACACCTGACCCGCATGCTTTGGCCAATAACAGCACGCTCCTCAGCAAAAGCCATAATTGGCCAAAGGCAGGGTGCCTTTGGCCAATCATGGCTCAGGGGTACTAAGTCCACGCCCCACACGCTGCTTACACAGCGCCCGTATAGTATGTTCTAGTGGGCGGAGATAGAGAGATTGAGCTACATTAGGCAGGCGAGTTAGTTAGTTAGTGGTAGTGTATTTGACATATTCAGTCAGTATAGGCAGTGTATTTGATATATATACTCTGCATTTAGCGTAACCTATACAGTGCATTCGGCGGTGTACAGTTTCTAATACAGTGCAGGCGGTGTACACAGTATATAATACAGTGTAGTGCGGTGGTAAAAAATGTAAAAAATACCCATCATGTCCGGAAGGCCTCCACGTAGAGGCAGACACTCACAGACCACTAAACGAGGGCAAGCAGCCACTGAAATAATATTTAACAGCAGGGACTGTTCCTGCACCCAACAAGAGTAACTGTGAGGGGTTACCATGTTCTGCCACCACCAACACCTAAAGCTCAATTTTTCAGCCGAGTATATAATGCAGTCCGTCAGTGGCGGCTGGTGCTCCAAATTTTTGGGGAGGTGCAAACAAACTGAAAAATTCTGAAAAAAAACATCAATTGCAGCCTCCTCACTGTGCCCATCAAACGCAGCCACTGTGCCCATCAAACGCAGCCACTGTGCCCATCAAACGCAGCCACTGTGCCCAGCAAATGCAGCCACTGTGCCCAGCAAATGCAGCCACTGTGCCCAGCAAATGCAGCCACTGTGCCCATCAAACGCTGCCACTGTGCCCATCAAATGCTGCCACTGTGCCCATCAAATGCTGCCACTGTGACCCTCCCCATCCGCACGCCGTCTGCCCGGCACTTACCCTGTCTCGGTGGGGCAGCAGGTGACGGCGGCGAGCAGTGTCCTCCATGCGTCTCTTCCCGTCCTCTCCTCTCAATAGGCGTCCAATCACAGTGCCTGTCGTTTCAACCAATCAGGTGACGGGTAACAGACCCGAGCACCTGATTGGCGGAGAGACGGTTCAGTGTTAGGAAAGCGAATATTCGCTGTTCTAACACACCTGGGTGAACGGCGCTCGCAGGTCACCTTTTTTGATGCCCATTAGAGCCTATGGCTCTAATCAGGTGCTTCAAAAACACCCCCCGCCGCTGTATTTCAGGCGCCCGGTGCCCAAAAAGGGGCCGGGCACCTGAATAGGGGGTGGCAGTGGCGGCCATGGATAGATTCGGGGTGTTTGGCTCATCCCTACTAGCCACAAAAAATCATCATAGTACGAGGCACAGAGCAACAAGCAACAGAAAAACATCATAGTACGAGGTGCAGAGGGATGAGCAACAGAAAATCATCATAGTACAAGGCACAGAGCAACAAGCAACAGAAAAATCATCATAGTACGAGGCACAGAGCAGCAAGCAGCAGAAAATCATTATAGTATGAGGCACAGAGCAACAAGCAACAGAAAATCATCACAGTACGAGGCACAGAGCGACAAGCAACAGAAAATCATTATAGTACGAGGCACAGAGCAACAAGCAACAGAAAAATCATCATAGTACGAGGCACAGAGCAACAAGCAACAGAAAATCATCATAGTACAAGGTGCAGAGCAACAAGCAACAGAAAATCATTATAGTATGAGGTGCAGAGTGACAAGCAACAGAAAATCATCATAGTACGAGGCACAGAGTGACAAGCAACAGAAAATCATCATAGTACAAGGTGCAGAGCAACAAGCAACAGAAAATCATTATAGTACGAGGTGCAGAGCGACAAGCAAGAGAAAATCATCATAGTACGAGGCGTAGAGCTCTGAAATGTCCTCTGCTGAGCCAGAGCTAGAGCTCTCCAATCAGCATGGAGCATAAGCTTTGCTGATTGCAGAGCTGTAGGTCTTACTCAGTAGGGGATGTGTGTGACCTGCGCAGAGAGACCACTGCTTCCACACAGAGAGCAAGGGGCAGTCTCTGCAGCATACTGGCGGGGAACAGGTTTTTCTACTCAGGCTATGGCTGCTCTCTGAAGAAAACAAATTGTAATACTCTGCACATAGTTGATATACCTGGTAAGCATAGGCGTGCGCAGGGGGGGGGTGCCAGGTGTGCCACACCCTAATCACTCTGTGCAGTGCCGACTCCCCCTACTGCCCTTTCTTCCGCCCATGTTGCCCTCCCCTCCTTGCTGCTGGCTTCCCTCCTCTTTCCTCTGCTGTGGTGGATGATTCAGGATGAAGAGCGAAGGAAAGGGCTAATCAATGTGTCATTTACCGGCCCCTTCCTTTTTCTAAATGAACACAGTGAACACACTCACTCATTGTGTCCATTCATAACTGAAGCATAGTAAAATGTGTTTACTATGCTGCAGTTATTGAATGAACAGGAAGCCGCTAAGCACAGAGCACTTCCCATTCATTCACTGTGCAGTGCAGCTGAGGTTGCAGAGAAAGGCATGTGTGTTTGAGATTTGGGGTGCACACCCTGATGCAATGGGCTGCGGACACCTATGCTGGTAAGTTCTTTAAACTTCAATTGGCCTGCTGACCGTGCCGGGTACTGCTGCACTAATGTGGACATTAAGATGGTCAACAGTCTTTAAAAAAATTCTCGTTGATCCCGCCATGAAGGTCTTTGTTCAGGCACTTCCTGTTTATAGGTTGACAACGCTCTATCCCTGTCTCCCAGTTGAGCTCCTGTGTTGTCACCCTGTTACACGGGCATCTGATGCACAGGCTTAGTCCACCGGTGTCCCTGGAGAACCTGTCATTAAGGTCCTTACATTCCTGTAATAGGGTGACAACCAGTGGCGGCCCGTCCATTAGGGGCGCATGGGTGCCGCCCTCCCTATCCATGCATCCGGCCCACTAATCTCCATGCAGGAGGACGCCGGACGCATGGGTTCCAATGAGTCATGTGACAATAGCGAATGAATATAGGCCCGGGACACGGAGGGGGGAAATAGCAGCACAAGGTAAGAGAGCAGGTAACGGGGGGGGGGGGGGTGTATGGTGCGCGGTGGCAGGCTGGAGTGACGGGGGGCATTCGTGGTCATGTCCGTCTGCCCCCCCCCGGCCAATGGAGCACCACCCCCCGACACTGGTGACAACGCCTTGTCCCTGTCTCCTAATTGTGCTTCTGTGTTGTCACCCTGTCACAGGAGCTTCCGATAGAGACTACAAGTGCCCATTTCAGCACACATTGCACAGGCTTGGTCTACGGCTGTCCCCGGTGATCCTGCCATTAAGGTCTTTATGTAGACACTTCCTGTTAAAGGGTTACAACACCTTGTCTCTGTCTCCTAATTGTGCTCTTGCATTGTCACCCCATCACATGGGCTTCAGATGGAGACCACCAGTGCCTATTTCAACACACATTTTACAGACATGATCCACTGTTGCCCCTGGTGATCCCGCCATTAAGGTCTCTATGTAGACACTTCCTTTGATAGGATGGCAAAGCTCTGTCTCCCAGTTGTGCTTCTGTTGTAACCCTGTCACATAGGTTTTTGATGGAGACTACAAGCGGCTGTTCCAACTTCAACCAACATTACACAGGAATAGTGAACTGATGATCCTGCCATGAAGGTTCTTATGTGGGTACTTCCTGTTATGGGGTGACAACATCTTGTCCCTGCATCCCAAGACTACAAGTGGCCATTCCAACTTCAACTCACTTTACACAGGCAAAGTTTATTGTTGTCCCTTGTGATCCTGCCATGAAGGTTCTTATGTAGGCACTTCCTGTTATAGGGTGACAACGCCTTGGCTCTGTTTCCCAAATGTACTTCTGCATTGTCACCCTGTCACATGGGCTTCTCATGGAGACTACCAGTTCCTATCTCAACACACATTGCACAAGCTCGGTCCATTGTTGTCCCTGGTGATCCTGCCAACGGGGTCATTGTGTAGGCACTTCCTGTTAAAGGGTGACAACACCTTGTCCCTGTCTCTCAATTGTGCTCCCGTGTTGTCACCCTGTCACATTAGCTTCTGATGGAGACTACAAGCAGCGGTTCTAACTTCAACACATTACACAGGAATGGTCCACTGTTGTCCCTGGTGATTCTGCAAATTAAGGTCCTTCTTTGGGCACTTCCTGTTACAGGGACCGAGCGTTGTCACCCTATATCATAACTGTACTTCTGTGCTGTCACCCTGTCACATAAGCATTGTCCACTGTTGTCACCATCATGAAACCCCCCCTTAAAGATGCCACGCTTGTAGACATGAAGTTGCGGTAAAGAGGCTGCAGATGATCAGCAGCACCGGGATGTAGGAAAGGGCAACAAGATCCTTGTTTGGGTACTTCCTGTTATACGGTGACAACGCTCGGTCCCTGTCTTCCAGTTGTGCTCCTGTGTAGTCTGATGGAGACTACAAGTGGCCATTTCAACCCACATTACACAGGCGTGATCCCCTGATTTCTCTGGTGATCCTGCCATTAAGGTCCTTGTTTGGGCCCTTTTTGTTATAGGGTGACAACGATCTGGCCCTGTCTCCTAATTGTGTTTCTGTGTTGTCACCCAGTCACATGGTCTTCCGATGGAGACTACAAGTGCCCATTTCAACACACATTGCACAGGCTTGGTCCACCGTTGTCTCTGGTGATCCCGCCATTACAGTCCTTATGTAGGCACTTCCTTTTATAGGGTGACAACGCCTTGCCCCTGTCTCCCAAGACTACAAGTGGCCGTTACAACTTCAACCCACATTACACAGGCAAAGTCCATTGTTGTCCCTGGTGATCCTGCCACGAAGGCCCCTTATTTGGGCACTTCCTGTTAAAGGGTGACAACGCCTAATCCCTGTTTCCTAATTGTACTTCTGCGTTGTCACCCTTTTAACATAGGCATCTGTTCGGGACCACCAGTGGGCATTTGACCCACATCACACAGACATGGCCCGATGCTGCCAGAAATCAGGAAACCTGCCCTGAGAAATGCCATGCAACCATTGCCGTAGTGCATGTAGACAGGAAGTGGCTGCAAGGAGGCGACAGGAGATCAGCAGATGTAACAAAGGAGGAAAAAAATGGTGAAAACATATTTTTATATATAAAAATAGTCAACATGACAATTGTTTATACGGCACATCAGCGCACTGCGGAAATGCGTGCTACGTGCATTGGCACAATGCGGTGTTAATGTGCGTTGTGATAAGGCAGCCCAGTCATTGGAACACACCACAACGGGTCCAAAAATCACGCATGCAGCATTTTTGGCAGCGCAGAATTATGCACAGTAACTGCGTTAACGCCTTGTAACGGCGGAGGTGCGTTTTCGGAAAGAAATGTCGCGGCCCCTGGAAGTCCCGGTACAGAGGACATCCCAGGTGTCTGGTGCCGGGTTACAGACTTCATATCACATGACACGTCCATCCATGAATAGACCATACATTGTATCTGTGTTATGATGGATGTGCGACTGGAGGAGGGAAGTCATAGACAACCCCCGGGGGGAGATCTGCTTCCTACACTCCTGTGAATGATGAAACCCGACACCGCCTGTCCTCTAACTGTCACTGTACTGTCATAAAACACAATGACACCTTCCAACCACACCATGCGCTCATAAAACCCGCACAAGGATCATCCAGATGTGCTTTATGAGCCATTGGATATCTCTCTGCGGTATGAGGAGCGTGTGAAGGGGATATTCTGTGCTTACAATGTATCAATATCACTTATAAAATGTATCAATATCACTTATAAAATGTATCAATATCACTTATATAATGTATCAATATACAATGTGTCAATGTCATCTGATCTATCTATTGCTATCATGTTCCTAAAATATATATATATATATACAGTGAAACCTTGGATTGTGAGCATAATTTGTTCTGGAAACATGCTTGTAATCCAAAGCACTTGTATATCAAAGTGAATTTCCCCAAAAGAAATAATGGAAACTCAAATGATTAGTTCCACATCCATATATTCAAGTCCTTGAGTTTATAGTCCATATAAAAAGATTATAGCAGGTTGTGTAACTATTAAATGTTCATCCACAAATGGAAGCCTCCACAAGGGGATTAGAAGCAAAATCCAGCAGGAGCTCCAGAGTATAAAAGAGAAGAGAGGCGCCTCTAAGTGTAGCAATGTGGTTACATTTAACCGCTTGCCAACCGCCTCACGACGATATGCGTCGGCAGAAGGGCTCGTACAGGCAAAATCACGTACCTGTACGTTCCCCTTTAAGAGGCGGCCAGCGCGCGCGCACCTGCGGCAAACTCCGTGAGTCGGGTTGCAGGTACCGCAGATCGCCTCACGGGGAGATGCTAATGTAAACAAGCATCTCCCAAGCATCTCCCCGTTCTGCCTAGTGACAGTGTCACTGATCTCTGCTCCCTGTCATCAGGAGCAGAGATCAGTGACGTGTCACACACAGCCATGCCCCCCCACAGTTAGAAACATGCCCCTAGGACACACTTAACCCCTACCTTGCCACCTAGTGGTTATCACCTTCACTGCCAGTGTCATTTACACAGCAATCAGTGGCTCAGGGAAGCCTTCCCTCCCCACCTCCATCAATGAGCTTCCCCTCCCCCACCTCCATCACTGAGCCTTCCCTCCCCTACCTCCAACAATGAGCCTTCCTTCCCCACCTCCATCAATGAGCCTTCCATCCTCCACCTCCATCAATGAGCCTTCCATCCTCCACCTCCATCAATGAGCCTCCCCCCCACCTCTATCAACGAGCCTTCCCTCCCCACCTCCATCAATGAGCCTTCCCTTCTCACCTCCATCAATGAGCCTTCTCTCCCCACCACCCTCAACGAACCTCCATCAATGAGCCTTCCCTCCCCAAACCTCCATTAATGAGCTTCCCTTCCACTATCTCTATCAATGAACCTTCCCTCCCCCACCTCCATCAATGCATTTTCCCCCTACCTCTATCAATGAGCCTCCCTCCCACCTCCAGCAATGAGCTTTCCCTCCCCACCTCCATCAATGAGCCTTCCCTCCCCACCTCCATCAATGAGACTTCCCACCCCACCTCCATCAATGAGCCTTCTCTCCCCACCTCCATCAATGAGCCTTCCCTCCCCACCTCCTTCAATGAGCCTTCCCTCCCCACCTCCATCAATGAGCCTTCCCTCCCCACCTCCTTCAATGAGCCTTCCCTCCCTACCTCCATCAATGAGCCTTCCCTCCGCACCTCCATCAATGAGCCTTCTCTCCCCACCACCCTCAACGAACCTTCCCTTCCCCACCTCCATCAATGAGCCTTCTCTCCCCATCTCCATCAATAAGCCTTCTCTCCTCACCTCCATCAATGAACCCCCCCCTCACCTCCAGCAATGAGCTTTCCCTCCCTACCTCCATCAACGAGCTTCCCTTCCCCCACCTTCATCAATGAGCCTCCCCCCCACCTCCATCAATGAGCCTTCCCTCCCAACCTCCTTCAATGAGCCTTCCCTCCCCACCTCCATCAATGAGCCTTCCCTCCCCACCTCCATCAATGAGCCTTCCCTCCCCACCTCCATCAATGAGCCTTCCCTCCCCACCTCCATCAATGAGCCTTCCCTCCCCACCTCCATCAATGAGCCTTCCCTCCCCACCTCCATCAATGAGCCTTCACTCCCCAAACCTCCATTAATGAGCTTCCCTTCCACTATCTCTATCAATGAACCTTCCCTCCCCCACCTCCATCAATGAGCCTTCTCTCCCTATTTCCATCAATAAGCCTTCCCTCCTCACCTTCATCAATGCATTTTCCCCCTACCTCTATCAATGAGCCTCCCTCCCACCTCCAGCAATGAGCTTTCCCTCCCCAACTCCATCAATGAGCCTTCCCTCCCGACCTCCATCAATGAGACTTCCCACCCCACCTCCATCATTGAGCCTTCCTTCCACACCTCTATCAATGAGCCTTCCCTCCCCACCTCCATCAATGAGCCTTCCCTCCCCACCTCCATCAATGAGCCTTCCCTCCCCACCTCCATCAATGAGCCTTCCCTCCCCAACTCCATCAATGAGCCTTCCCTACCCACCTCCATCAATGAGCCTTCCCTCCCCACCTCCATCAATGAGACTTCCCTCCCCACCTCCATCAATGAGCCTTCCCTCCCCACCTCCATCAATGAGCCTTCCCTCCCCAACTCCATCAATGAGCCTTCCCTCCCCACCTCCATCAATGAGCCTTCCCTCCTCACCTCCATCAATGAGACTTCCCTCCCCACCTCTATCAATGAGCCTTCCCTCCCCAACTCCATCAATGAGCCTTCCCTCCCCACCTCCATCAATGAGCCTTCCCTCTCCACCTCCATCCATTTTTTTCATATGTTGTTGGTACCTGTATAAGAGCGATAAGAATCACTGTAGAATTATTGTCTAGCATGAGTATTTTTCAGGGTGCCGAATGGGTAAATTTAATGTCAGGCTATGAGACAGACTTTGAACAAGGAGATCGAGCCAAAACGCAGATCTCATCTCTGTTTCATAAATTAAATGGAATACTTGAGAAAAAATCTGCACTATTTTGGCATATCAAAACTTTAAATAGATACAAAGAAGATAAAATTAATCCTTTAGGCCTACGGATTCAAATATTTCCTAATTTAGATCAGATTAACACTGAATGCAAAAGCGAATGGGAGGCGAATTTGAATGCTTGCTCCCAGGAGATGATGACCATCCTCACTAGGGAATATAACAAACAAATGATACTGTTGGATACAGAAATTGGCAATATAGAAATCTCTTTGAAACCCTTTATGCAACACGCCCTGTATTTGGAACTACAGGCCAAACTTCGGAATGACCTGTCGACCTATAATAGGAACGTCTTGCAAAAAAAGGAGTCAAAGTTTTGGAGGGATCATGCCGCCTTCTCTGAAGGACGAGCATACAAATGGAGCAACAATTCCCAATCTAACTATCAGAAAAACAAGCAATATACATCACAACAACAATTTAAACATATGAACAGCACATCGAAGCCTAAAAAAGACCTTGACCCTAGCCAGAATTCAAAAATGCCCAAAGAACGCGGTAAATTTAAGAGGAGCCGTAACAACAAGGGTTCCCCAGAACAAGATAGAAAAAAGCGGACTATGGAGACCACCCCGGAGATTGGTTTGGAAGCCCAAGCCAATGAGGTGAGCTCCGTAGGACCCAAACCTGATATATCAAATCTAGTCACAAACGAAACAGTGATTCCACTTAACACAGTAGTAAACAAAATGCATACAAACCCACCACTAGGATGCCAAAAACTTGGATCACAGACCCCTTTAAACCAAGTACGGGGATCCTCTCCATCCCAATTGAACAGGGGAGCGGGGAACCTGGATGCGTACGTCACGCGAATTCAACAGAATCCTTTAGCGTGATTAATTTATCATCGCACACCTTGTCCCCAGCGGAAATTAATGTATTGTCACGCGGACTTACCTTCTGCCCACAAGAAAACTTCGATTTATTCAAAGTTGTGACTGACCTACCCAGGTCCCCCGTCCCTCTTGGCATCCTTATATATCTTTTCAGTATACATTTTTTCAGTATATATGTTTTCAGTATGTGTTATTATCAGTACATTTTATTTATTGTCATTTATTTTTTATCCGGATGCTGTATAAATACCAACATATGTGATTGAAAGAAATTTCCTCTTTGTATTGATGCTCTTCATATATAAACATGTGCTAGATATGTAATGTTTAGCAAGAATGGCACTATTATTATGAATCAGCATACATATGTCACGTTTTTTATATTTCATTCTGTGTTTTCTCCCCTATAGGACTGCCCTCTCCTCTGACTGAGGGAGCTCTGGTGCTGTCTCTGCCTTCGCCTCGGAGTCGGGGGTGGCTCGCGATCTGGCTTCCCGGCAAGGGGGGGAGCGAGCCGACCAATCCTGGGCGGCTTCTCCCCCCCATGTTTCCCCATTGAATGCTCGGATGGCCACCGGGCGCGACTTTGGGGATCCTTCCCTCCTTGCCGGCGGCATTCCGGAACACTCTCGGATGTTGTCCGCCACGGCGCATGCGCGGGGCCCCGCGCGTACGTCGTGACGTCACGGACATCGCGAGATTTCGGCGAGAGTGACGATCATTCGGAGCTTAGGCTCTTCCGGAACGCCGGGGAGATCACGCTCGGCTGCCATAATGGCGGCCATGCCACCCGTGGTGGAACGACCAAGGTAACACACACACATGGATAAGTTACAAGTAGGTACACACCCCTAATAGGCAATATAAAGGTGGTAACCGCAACACACCCTCAGTCTCTCTCTCTCTCTCTGGTGGATAGCAGGCACTCTCCAACTCTCACCTAGTAAGTACCTTTTTTGCTATGTGTTTTTTTTTTTTTTTCCTGTTTGGCACTATTCTTTTTGCCCTATATAATGGGGGTTCAGGCGGAAACTATCTGACTTCGTACTGACCCCTTTTTATAACGGTCCTGTTTTATAACGGTCTGGTTATTACTCCCTCTTTACATTTGATATTGTTTCGTTTATTCCTAGACTGGTGGACTCAGGGTTGGATACTAATCCACTGAGCCCGACACAGTTTGTGACCAAACCCGTGTTGGCTGACAAGCAACAGTCTAACTGTATGGGGCAACTTAGTGCTAACACATATGCTACTTAGCACCGTTTGAGGTAATTAATCCACTATTACACCTGCCATAAACCTTTCCTCTCCCCCTCCCTTCTGTTATCCTTTTTCTCCCTATGTATTCTTTTTTGTTCTCCCTCTCCCCCCTTTTTCCTCTTCCCTCCCTCCCTCCCTCCCCCCCTTCCCCCTCTCTTTTTCCTCACTTTTCCCTCACTCTCTCTCCCTGGGGCATTTTTGGTTCATTCACCTTTGTTTCATTGCACTTTTATACCTAGTGGTTGGTTTTCACCACCTATTTTTCTTTCATTACTTCACCACATCCTTGTTTGTTCACTTTGACACAGAGCACTAACTGAGGGATTGCCTACACCCTATATTGCCTATGAAGAATATCATCACATATACTCTTATACTGCATGTTTGCACTCTTGATGTATGTTGGAGGCATCTGTCCCCCAGCATCCCCTCCTGGCCACATAATCAATGTGGCTCAAGTGATCAAATTTATTATGGATACCCTTTTGGTTCCTACCACAGGTGTAATTTCTGTGTTTCCTGGTTGGTCGTCAGTTTGGCGGGCGGTGCTCAAGAGGGTGATCTCTCGCAAGTCACGTCGCTGCTTTTACTGCCCTGGTCCGAGCTGTTTTGACGTTGGGGCACCTGGTGTTCTCCCTTGGGGAAGACGGGAGGACAGCCGTTTTAGGGGATCTCCATGTGGGAGGCTCTGCTTCCTTTTCTTGCTGGACACACATTACTGGGTAACTATACTGCATTTATGCACCACATGGTGAATGTAATTATTGTTATATCAATGCAACCCATTTATGTGTATCAAATTTACTTATGTATATTCTCCAGCAGATTGCCTCTGAAGAAGACCCCAAGTATAGGGGTTGAAACGCGTCAGGTTCAAATATTCATGCCACCTAGTGCTGTTGTGAATATGTGTCTGCCAATGTTTGTTCAGCTTATATAATATAATTTTTATTTCAAGTACCCCCCACTGGAGCTCATTGTTTTAACTTCCATGTTATATTTAATAAATTTGTCATATTTTTGATACCTAATTTGACTCCTTTTTTGATATCGTGCTGCCTAAAAACCCCACCCTGGGGGAACCCTCTTCTTTTGTTCACCTCCATCAATGAGCCTTTCCCCCCACCTCAATCAACGATCTTTCCCTCCCCCACCTCCATCAATGAGCCTTCCATCCCCACTTCCTTTAATGAGCCTTTCCTCCCCATCTCCATCAATGAGCCTTTCCTCCCTACCTCTATGAATAAGCTTTCCCTCCCTACCTCCATCAATGAGCCTTCCCTCCCTATCTCCATCATTGAGCCTCAAGCCCACCTCCATCAATGAGCCTTCCCTCCCCAACTCCATCAATGAGCCTTCCCCCCCACCCCCATCAATGAGCCTCACCCCCACCTCCATCAATGAGCCTCATCCCCACCTCCCTCAATGAGCCTTCCCTCCCCACCTTCATCAATGAGCCTTGCCTCCCCCACATCCACCAATGAGCCTTCCCCCCACCTCCACCAATGAGCCTCCCCCCCACCTCCACCGATGAGCCTCCCTCCACCGATGAGCCCTCCCTCCCCACCTCCATCAATGAGCCCCTAACTTGCAGCAAGCAGCAGCACTTGTCAAACTCACCCATTGAGTTCAATGAGGCCATGTTGCAATACATGCGACCATGTCGTTATGGGGTATTACAGAGTTAAATGAGGTGGTGCAGAAGTGATATAACGCCTCATCACCGCCTGTCAAATGCCCTCTGCTTATATTTCTCCTTCACCTGGTTACCCCCCCCAATCAACATGCTAATGACATTTTGAGAAAAAAATTTTCATTTTCATTACATACTGTAGCACCCTCTACTTTAGATAGGTGCTAGAAGTAGGATTTTTGTGAGTGCAGGTAAATTTAATTAGGCCTAGCTGCAAGCTTGTTTTGATCTGTGTGGGCTGGGAGCATTGGCGTTGCTAGGGGGTGGCTACTGGGGCTTTTCCCCCAGAATCTGGGGCCCATAGCCCCGAGTCTCTGCAGGTGTCCCCAACCTCTCTGCAGCTGGGCCACATGACAGAGCTGGCGGGCAGAACGGGCAGCACTGGAGAGTGGACGGTCTACACGGGAGAGCCTGCTGGAGGTGGGGGGGGGGGCTCATTGATAGAGGTGGAGGGAAAACGCATTGATGGAGGTGAGGAGGGAAGGCTCATTGATGGGAATGGGGAGAGAAAGCTCATTGATGGAGGTGGAGGAGGGAAGGTTCATTGATAGAGATGGGGGAAGGGAAGGCTCGTTAATGGAGGTTTGAGGAGGTATCGCTCATTGATGGAGGTGGGGAGGGAAGGCACGTTGATGGAGGTGGGGAGGGAAGGCTCATTGATGGAGGTGGGGAGGGAAGTCTCATTGATGGAGGTGGGGAGGGAAGGCTCATTGATGGAGGTGGGGGGGAAGGCTCATTGATGGAGGTGGGGGGAAGGCTTATTGATGGAGGTGGGGGAAAGGCTCATTGATGGAGTTGGGAGGAAGGCTCGTTGATGAAGGTGGAGGAAGGGAAGCTCATTGATGGAGGTGGGGAGGGAGATTCATTGATGGAGGTGGGAGGGAAGGCTCATTGCTGGAGGTAGGGGGGAGGCTCATTGATGGAGGTGGGGGGAAAACGCATTGATGGAGGCGAGGAGCACTATGTTGTCAGGGCCTTTGAGGCACTCCCCAGTCTGGGGGGGGGGGGTGACTTTGGGCCTGTTTGGTTCGGGTGCAAGTTGGAGCCTTTCTGAGAAACAAAGAAGGATCTGGACAGGAGGCACAGAGAGGGACCGAGGAGGACAACAGGAGCTAGTGTTGCCGGGCAAGTCTCAAGGAGGGATCCACCGGAGTGCAGCCAGGAGGGCTGGTAAGTGACAGGCACAGTTGGGAAAGCTGGGAAAGCATGCCAGAGCGGACTGGGAGTGTGCAATCTGAGAAGGATGTAGAGCCAGCAGGAGAGACTGTAATGTCATGGGCAGTGGAGTCGGGCAGCTGCAGTCAGGAGGGCTGGTAGGGCCTGAAGAGGACTTACTGGGAGCAGTAGTCCACCAAAGGACAGCTAGCACTAAAATACTTTTCTTTCACTATTTGTTTCTACACTAAAGGGGCCCGCAGTCCCTGCCTGCAAATGGCAGTTGATAAGGCCTGACAGAGTCATAGTTGGGCCTACCATGCGCTAGGTGTACCTGGAATCAAGAACTGTACAAGAGAGAGAGAGAAACAGTCTGAAAAAAAAAGTGTTGTGCTGAAGGAGGCTGGAGCTCTAGAAGAGTAAATAGAGGTCCCAACTGATTATCCAATTGATTATACTATTGATTCTGGGCATCCCATAATTTCCCTTAACCTATCCGAGTTCAAAGTCCCTCAATAAAATACAAAACAAACATATGGACTGTTCATTGCTTCGGGAGGACGGAGGGTTTATTGTATTTTGATTATTTTTATAGAATGTAGATATTGATACATTTCTGTAAATAATACAATTGCTCTACATAATGTGTCTGTTACATTGCAGCTCCAATGAAGAGGAATAGGTGTATAACCCCTGAAATGTGTCAGCTGTCAACTCTTGTTTGACAATATAAAACTGACTTCTGAACCGATCTCTAGGTTCAGATAAATGTATTAGAGTGTAAGCTCCTCTGGTACAGAGACTGATGTGACTGATTCAGTGTTCACTGAACAGCGCTGTGGTATATGTCAGAGCTATATAAATGTATAATATTAATAGTGTAGGACTGTGGGGCTACATTAGAGTGTAAGCTCCTATGGTACAGAGACTGATGTGACTGGCTCAGTGTTCTCTGTACAGGGCTGCAGTATATGTCAGAGCTATATAAATGTATAATAATAATAGTGTGTGACTGTGGGGGGTGGGGCATTCTTTTCCTAGTTTTGTGTAAACAGATCTTACAGAGAGTAATAAGTGTCCCGGAATTGGGTAATGGTTGGTTTACAATCAGTCATGGTGTCGATTGTCTCCACCCCCAATCTCTCTGTAAATAATAAAGGAAACAGAAGACGATGAGCAGTAAAATGGATATTCAGCTTTTTATGGGCTTAGGAACATGTTTAGGTCTATAAATGCCTCCCCCCACCATCCGTTTTCTGTTTCCTAAGTAGAGTCTCTTCCAGTTTGACCTCAGGGAGGGATTCTTCACACCTCTCTATTACATAGCACCATGTAGACACCAAGCCCCCCCCCCCCCCCCCCTCAGGTGCATTCCTCCCCTTCCCCTCCATGGCCTTTGAAGGTGCTCATCAAAGAACCTGCCAGGAGGACAAGCCGGAGGAATGTGGAGGGATTTCCTGGCCTCCATCATAAATATTGAGGACCATTCTCCTTCCTAATAGGCATGTTTACTGACAGTTGCACGAGAACTTTACTGCTGGGCCCATGTCCCTCCTAGCTCAAAGGTGTCACCACTCTGCTGATCATTAAAAGATTACACAAGGTGTTTACCCTGGAGGATGGAAACATGATGGCGATTACTGGAGAAACACAAGCCATCCACCCAACCAGACAACACAGACTGTCTATTCAACCAGACAACACAAGCCATTCAAGCGACCAGACAAAACAAGCCATTCAAGCAACCAGACAACACAAACTGTCCACCTAACAGACAACATAAACTGTCCACCCAACCAGACAACACAAATTGTCCACCCAATAAGACAACATAAACTGTCCACCCAACCAGACAACACAAACTGTCCACCCAACCAGACAACACAAACTGTTCACCCAACCAGACAATATAAACTGTCCACCCAAGCCGACAACACAAACTGTCCACTTAACCAGACTACATAATCTGTCCACCCAACCAGACAACACAAACTGTCCACTTAACCAGACAACATAAACTGTCCACCCAACCAGACAACATAAACTGTCCACCCCATCAGGCTACATAAACTGTCTATCCAACCAGGCAACACAAGCTGTCCACCCAACCAGACAACACAAACTGTCCACCCAACCAGACAACACAAACTGTCCACCCAACCAGACAACACAAACTGTCTACCAGACTACACAAACTGTCCACCCCATCAGGCTACATAAACTGTCTATCCAACCAGGCAACACAAGCTGTCCACCCAACCAGACAACACAAACTGTCCACCCAACCAGACAACACAAACTGTCCACCCAACCAGACAACACAAACTGTCCACCCAACCAGAGAACATAAACTGTCCACCCAACCAGACTAAACAAACTGTCTTGCAGACAACACAAACTGTCCACCCCATCAGGCTACATAAACTGTCTATCCAACCAGGCAACATAAGCTGTCCACCAAACCAGACAACACAAACTGTCTACCAGACTACACAAACTGTCCACCCCATCAGGCTACATAAACTGTCTATCCAACCAGGCAACACAAGCTGTCCACCCAACCAGACAACACAAACTGTCCACCCAACCAGACAACACAAACTGTCCACCCAACCAGACAACACAAACTGTCCACCCAACCAGAGAACATAAACTGTCCACCCAACCAGACTAAACAAACTGTCTTGCAGACAACACAAACTGTCCACCCCATCAGGCTACATAAACTGTCTATCCAACCAGGCAACATAAGCTGTCCACCAAACCAGACAACACAAACTGTCTATCCAACCAGACAACTCAAACCATCCACCAAACTAACTCAAACCGTCCACCAAACTAACACAAACTGTCCTCCCAACCAGAAAACACAAACTGTCCACCCAACCAGACAACACAAACTGTCCACCCAACCAGGGCTGTCTTTAAAATTGATTGGACCCTGGGCAAAACTTTTCTTGGGGCCCAACCACCCCCATGCAGTTTTGCTCTCCACCTGCTCTTAGACATACAATAAATAGCAGCTAGACTCAAAATCAGTTTACTGAATCAGATCAGGCAGCTATTGCGATTGGTTGCCAGAGGTTACAGTGTATCATTACCGCTCACTGACTGGTTGCTAGAGGTTACAGCACACATTATGGCTCACTGATTAGTCGCTAGAGGTTACAGCACATGATTTTTGCTTGTTGATTGGTTGCTAGAGATTACAGTGGCGGTAGACGTGGTATACTTGGACAGAGGGGTGGCTGTGGACATGGTATACTTGGACAGAGGGGTGGCTGTGGACATGGTAAACTTGAATTTTGCAAAAGCGTTCGATACAGTTCCCCACACACGGCTCATGTGTAAAGTAAAGTCTACAGGCTTGGAAATATCAGTTGGTAAATGAATAGAAAACTGGCTAAAAGACCAAATTCAAAGAGTATTGGTTAATGATTCTAAAGCCTCATACACACGGTTCGATTGTTGTACGACCGATCGTCTGATTTTTGTCAAAATCGGGTGTGCAGGATTTTGTCTAGCATACTATCTGCGAATTGTCGTTCCACAAACACGAACGTAGTGATGTACTATGAGAGTATAAAGAGGAAGTTAATTCCTCAAGTGCCACCCTTTGGGCCCCTTCTGCTAACTTTGTTAGTAGAAGTTTGGTGAGCGTTGATTCGCACTGTTTTGTTAAGTTATTTTCATTTGGATGGCAGATAGCATCTCTAGTTTAATTTGTGTTGTTTTTTTTTTTTCTGCACAATAAAAACCATTACAACCATAATATTAACCGCTTCAGCCTCGGAAGGATTTACCCCCTTCCTGACCAGATCACTTTTTGCGATTTGGCACTGCGTCGCTTTAACTGACAATTGCGCGGTCATGCGACGTTGCAGCCAAACAAAATTGACGTCCTTTTTTTCCCACAAATAGAGCTTTCTTTTGGTGGTATTTGATCACCTCTGTGGATTTTATTTTTTGTGCTAGAAACAAAAAAAGAGCGACAATTTTGAAAAAAAGCAATATTTTTTACTTTTTTCTATAATAAATATTCCCCAAAAATATATAAAAAAAAACAAACTTCTTCCTCAGTTTAGGCCAATATGTATTCTTCTACATATTTTTTTTAAAAAAAAAATCACAATAAGCGTATATTGATTAGTTTGCGCAAAAGTTATAGCGTCTACAAAATAGGGGATAGATTTATGGCATTTTTATTATTCTTTTTTTTTTTTTAATTAGTAATGGCGGCAATCTGCGATCTGTGACTGTGACATTATGGCGGACACGTCGGACACTTTTAACACTATTTTGGGACCAGTGTCATTTAGACAGCGATCAGTGCTATAAAAATGCACTGATTACTGTGTAAATGACACTGGCAGGGAAGGGGTTAAACACTAGGGGGTGATCAAGGGGTTAGGTGTGTCCTAGGGAGTGATTCTAACTGTGGGGGGGTATCAGATCTCTGTCATGTTGCTAGGCAGAACAGGGAAATGCCTTGTTTACATAGGCATCTCCCTGTTCCGCCGCTCCGTGACACGATCGCAGGCCCCCAACGGACATTGAGCCCGCGGGCAAGCTTACGGGGTACGTGTGCGCCCACTATGCCGCGATTTCAAGGGGATGTACCTGTACGCCCATTTACCCAGCCGTGCCATTGTGCCAATGTATATCGTCATGCGCTGGTCGGCAAGGGGTTAATATTATTTATATCACTACAAAACAAAGGCCTTTTATAATATACGTTTGCCATAATTACATCAGTATCACCAGCAAAGCAGCTTCATTATTATCCCATTAAAGAAGATGAGAATGTGCAAAACTATCACAAAGTATCCACCCAACCAGACAACACAAACTATCTACCCAACCAGACAACACAAACTGTCCATCCAACCAGACAACACAAACTGTCCATCCAACCAGACAACACAAACTATCCACCCAACCAGACAACACAAACTATCTACCCAACCAGACAACACAAACTATCCACCCAACCAGACAACACAAACTATCTACCCAACCAGACAACACAAACTGTCCACCCAACCAGACAACACAAACTGTCCACCCAACCAGACAACACAAACTATCCACCCAACCAGACAACACAAACTGTCCATCCAACCAGACAACACAAACTGTCCACTTAACCAGACAACATAATCTGTCCACCCAACCAGACAACACAAACTGTCCACCCAACCAGACAACACAAACTGTCCACCCAACCAGACAACACAAACTATCCACCCAACCAGACAACACAAACTGTCCACCCAACCAGACAACACAAACTGTCCACCCAACCAGACAACACAAACTATCCACCCAACTAGACAACACAAACTGTCCACCCAACCAGACAACACAAACTGTCCACCCAACCAGACAACACAAACTGTCCACCCAACCAGACAACACAAACTATCCACCCAACCAGACAACACAAACTATCCACCCAACCAGACAATACAAACTATCCATCCAACCAGACAACATAAACTGTCCACCCAACCAGACAACACAAACTATCCACCCAACCAGATAGAACAAAAGGTCCACCCAACCACACAACACAAGCCGACCACCAAATGAGACAACACAAACTTGTTGTCGGAGGCTCTAATTGGCTTCAAAAAGGGCACGCTTGGGGCGCAGAGCACTGCGCCCCATGCTCACCCACTTGTGGGGCAATAGCGAACGAATATTTGCTATTGTCTTCCTGATTCTCCTCCCGGCCAATCAGGAAGTGGGTCCTGAGACCCGATTGACCGAGAGGGAAAGCCAATGTATTTTGGCCGCCGAGGAGGAAGCCGCCAAGGAGGAAACGATGCGGGGTAAGTGCGGGGAAGGGCTGTGGACGGACGGACGAGCGAGCGGGGGGGGGGATTGCGTGGACTGACTAACCGCTGGGGGGGTTGCTGGGTGGTTTGTTTGACCCCCCCCAAAATGGAGCACCATCCAACACTGACAAAGAGTAAAGCTGTGGGAGGGGCCCACTCAGCAAACTCCACCCACTTTTAGTTGCCACCTTTTTTTTCAAGCCAAACCCGAACACTTTAGTGACACAGGGCCAATTTTTATTTTCCGTAGTATACACTATAGACCTGGGACAACTTTGGGTGCCCCAAGGAGAGTAGTAACTATGCACGCTGCAGCGAACAGTGGGTGTGGCCAAACTGCTCATGCTGACATCATCACCCCTTGCCCCCAGTGATGCCGACCTGCCCCCAGACAGCCGCACGTACCTCCCAGACAGCAACAGATTTGTGCGTGACCAGTGGCGTAGCGTGGGTTGTTAGAACCCAGGGCAAGGCAGTAACTGCGCCCTGCCTAAATTTTGCGCCCGGGGCTACGGCCCCCTCCGCACCCCCCACGTTATGCCACTATGTGTGACTATGTGAAATACTTGGGGAGCCACAGCCCAGTCTAAATAATGTGTCCAGGTTTCAGGCAGACTGAAACCCGGACACATGATTCAAAACCCCGACTGTGAGGGTGAATCCTGGACAGGTGGCAACCCTACACCCACTACAGGCTGCCTGCAGAAAACTACAGGAGGGGATGGAGACAAGACTTGTCATGCTGCACAAGGAAAGAGAGCAGAGCTGTGGGAGGGGGCCAAACAGGCTCCACCTACAATAGAAAATTACAGGAGGGGGGTGGAGATAAGACCAGTCACCCTGCACAAGGAAAGAGAGCAGAGCTGTGGGAGAGCCCCAAGAGGCTCCACCCACTACAGGAGGGGGCGGGGACAGGACCAGTCACCCTGCACAAGGAAGGAGAGCAGAGCTGTGGGAGAGCCCCAAGAGGCTCCACCCACTACAGGAGGGGGCGGAGACCGGACCAGTCACCCTGCACAAGGAAGGAGAGCAGAGCTGTGGGAGAGCCCCAAGAGGCTCCACCCACTACAGGAGGGGGCAGGGACAGGACCAGTCACCCTGCACAAGGAAAGATAGCAGAGCTGTGGGAGAGCCCCAAGAGGCTCCACCCACTACAGGAGGGGGCGGAGACCGGACCAGTCACCCTGCACAAGGAAAGAGAGCAGAGCTGTGGGAGAGCCCAAAGAGGCTCCACCCACTACAGGAGGGGGCAGGGACAGGACCAGTCACCCTGCACAAGGAAAGAGAGCAGCGGTGAGCGGTCTTTATTACACAGATCTGATAAAGAAAAAGATTTGTTCTATGTTTTACTAATAGTTCAATGACAATATTAAGTGCTTATATGCTAATGTTAGCACACCAAGATTTAAATAAAATGACACGCCCTTGTATTCAAGCATTTGCTAATATCGGAGTTCAGCTTTAACTTATAACTCTTCAATGTGCCCCAGCACATACGGGGTTAATCTGGGGGGGGGATGCTCTGGCTTATTTGGACAACTTCCACAGAGCTAACATTGTAGGCGTTGTCATCAACAGCCTGTAGACCGTCAGTAACTCTGCCTATGGGAACAGCTGATGCATTAATAATGGAAGACATCAAAACACAATAGCCGCACTTCTCTGTGTCTCTCCCATCCTGTAATGCTGGAGGGGCTTCAGGCGGAGTCCCCCCCCCCATCCGAGAACATCTGTCTGGCAGCCGTCACATCAGGCTCATTGAAGAGGCCGAGATCTGGAATCTTGCCAAAGGGAAGGGGTAAAAAAAAAAAAAAAAAAGAAAATATCTGTATCCTGTCCCCTAATGAGCGTCTTCCCCCCATTAATCAGGGGGGGGGCAAACTCTGGTGATTACATGAGGTGCCCCCAGCTGAGGGGGTGAGGGGTCCACTGTGTGTCCTCAAGGATGGGAACTGTGCTATCTCCTGAGCCCGGGGTGGCAGCTGCTTCGGGATAATGGAGAGCGTTATGGAATATTATCGGACATCTGAACCCCCTTCTGGGAACCAGTTGTCACTTCCATGCTGGCCGCAGCTTAATGGGAAACATACCGTTTCAAAGGGCCTGCTAGGTGGGGAGAACCCCCGGAGCGCCTTTTGTTTTTTAACCAGTTCAACTATTTCCAACAAAAGCTTTTCATTATCGGGTTGGGGATGAAAGAACAGAGCAGAACGGGCGCCAAAGACCTACAGAAAAACGTCAGAGCGTCCTCACCCAGGAGAGCCAAGGCCCGAGCTGCTGCACCACATCTAGAGGGCGCGGACATGGCGTTACGTTTCCTTTTGCAGTTTGTAGGTGGGGTGCGGAGGCAATAATTCACACAGTCAGGTGCCACATAAAACGTGTATTGAAGTAATGCAGCAACAGTTCACAACAAACCCGGTGGAAAGACTTGCCTAGCCGGGTATGCTTACGATTTCCAGCATGTGAACAGAGCAGGTTCCAGCTGAACTGACAGCAGCTGTAGGGAGGGGCAAAATACGGCTGGGCTGTTTCGTGCCCATTCGAGAAGATGTCCAGAAGAGCAGCGACCCTGCGTTTTCCCTCCTTGTCACGAACCTTCCCCTACCACTAGAACGGTCCCTAACAGATGGGGTAGCTGTCCTTACTTTGTCAACTCACAAAATGCGCACCAAACCTGGGAGCCAGGGCTTTAAATATGCTCTGGCTGACCCAAGATGGCCACCAGAGTCATATGGGGTGGCAGCATCCAATAAGATAGCTTCCCCAGTGACCCAAGAAACCGTAGGGGAAACCTGTTCCTCTTGACTTGCTCTCCAACAACAGTGCCGCTGCGGAAGAGCGCCACCTGCAGTAGAGAAAATTGATGCATCTACCTACAGTTTGTTCTAATTTTTTTTGTCTTGCAACAAATAGACGTGACTTTTTTATTTGTATGAGTGAGCTTGGCTTTACCCCTGTGCATTGAGGTAACGCAGGGCCCTTTTCTGTTGCCATTTCTTTAGAATGGCACTCCAATATAGGAATGTTCCCAAGTCCATATGGGGAGTCACTCCTTTGGCTATCCAGGTGTAAACAACAAACGGGGGTTCGTCTTTACCCCACACTATCAGTAAGTCCAAAGAAAAGACGTCAAGCGTTGGTAAAATCCAATGCTTGTAAAACTTTATTCTGCACAACCAACACGAAGGCCCACCTAGGACCTTCTCTTGTGACTTTGTTTCACTTACAATTGCGATTAAGCACAGAGTACGAGTAAGGCTGGCTTCACACCTGTACGTTGTGGTAATGTAGACCATTTTTGGTGTTGCTTGCCCTTTCTTTAAAATGGCACCCTGACACACGAAGACTACAAAGTCCATATGGGGAGTCAATCCTATGGTTGACTGGGTGCAAATGCTAAAACAGATGTTTGTCCTTATTATCAGTAAGTCCAAGAAAAAAAAAATAAGACGCCGGCAGCAAGCATTGATAAAATTGAATGCTTGTAAAGCTCTATTGTTCCACACAAGCAACATGAAGACCCATCTGGGACCTTCTCTTCTGACCTATTTTACTTTCAACTGGGCTTAATCATCGGGTATGAGTAAGGTTAAGGTTGGCTTACTAGAGGGCACATTGTGCTTTGGGTTGCATTGCCCTTTCTTTAGAACGGTACCCCAATTCAGGAAGACCCATCTGGGACCTTCTCTTCTGACCCATTTTACTTTCAACTGGGCTTAATCATAGGGTTTATGAGTGAGGTTGACTTACTAGAGGGCACATTGTGCTTTGGGTTGCGTTGCCCTTTCTTTAGAACGGCACCCCAATAAAGGAAGACCCATCTGGGACCTTCTCTTCTGACCTATTTTACTTTCAACGGGGCTTAATCATCGGGTATGAGTAAGGTTAAGGTTGACTTACTAGAGGGCACATTGTGCTTTGGGTTGCATTGCCCTTTCTTTAGAATAGTACCCCAATATAGGAAGACCCATCTGGGACCTTCTCTTTTGACCCATTTTACTTTCAACTGGGCTTAATCATAGGGTATGAGTAAGGTTGACTTACTAGAGGGCACATTGTGCTTTGGGTTGCGTTGCCCTTTCTTTAGAATGGTACCCCAATATATGAAGACCCATCTGGGACCTTCTCTTCTGACCCATTTTACTTTCAACTGGGCTTAATCATAGGGTATGAGTAAGGTTGACTTACTAGAGGGCACATTGTGCTTTGGGTTGCGTTGCCCTTTCTTTAGAACGGTACCCCAATATAGGAAGACCCATCTGGGACCTTCACTTCTGACCCATTTTACTTTCAACCGGGCTTAATCATAGGGTATGAGTAAGGTTGACTTACTAGAGGGCACATTGTGCTTTGGGTTGCGTTGCCCTTTCTTTAGAACAGTACCTCAATATAGGAAGACCCATCTGGGACCTTCTCTTTTGACCCATTTTACTTTCAACTGGGCTTAATCATAGGGTATGAGTAAGGTTGACTTACTAGAGGGCACATTGTGCTTTGGGTTGCATTGCCCTTTCTTTAGAACAGTACCCCAATATAGGAAGACCCATCTGGGACCTTCTCTTTTGGCCCATTTTAATTTTAACTGGGCTTAATCATAGGGTATGAGTAAGGTTGACTTACTAGAGGGCACATTGTGCTTTGGGTTGCGTTGCCTTTTCTTTCGAATGTATCTCAATATAGGAATGTTCCCAAGTCCATATGGGGAGTCACTCCTTTAGCCATCCAGGTGTAAATGACAAGCAGGGGTTTGTACTTATCCCACACTATCAGTAAGTCCAAAGAAAAGAAGTCAACTGCATGCACTGGTAAAATCCAATGCCTGCAAAGCTTCTGTTCTACACAACCAACATGAAGACCCACCTCGGACCTTCTCTTCTGACCCGTTACACTTACAACTGGACTTAGAGAATGAGTAAGGTGAGCTTTACACCTTGTGGTAGCTCAGGGTGCTTTATGCCTTGGGTTGTGTTGCCATTGCTTAAGCGTGGTACACCAGCAGGGCTGGGGTGGTCTCTGCCTATACAGAGGACCAAAATGTGGGACTATCCTGGCAAATCCGGAACAGTTAGCATCAATGCATGAATTGTGGTGGAGATCCTTACAAAAATGGAGTAGCATACCTCCCAACTTTCTGAAAATAAGAAGAGACATACCTTTTAGCGCAAAGTATGCTGGCAAAGGACACCCCCCCCCCCCCCCTACCATGCCACTAGTCACATGAACTACAAAAAATGAACACAGTATGCAAAACCTGATTGGTAGTTTTGTGATGTTTTCAGAAAGCTATTTACAGCACCCTGCCGGCCCCTCCCACCAGCCATGATCTGCCTGCAAAGGATAGATAAGCACAGAGACCCAGGGATGTTATCACTGGGTATAAACTAAAGTAGGTCATGAAAATGGAAGTGTATTCAGCCACATACAGCCATTTACTTGTATGGGCGGCTATGCGCTGCTCCTCTCCCCCCCCCCCCCCCCCCCCGGTACAGGAAATTTTATTCTGAAAGACTCAAGAACGTCGGTGTGCATGAGGCCTTAGTTGCCAAACTTTTTTTTCAAAATTCTGAATTTCCCATAACACAGACAGCAATTTAAACCTGACAAGGCATTCAACCCCTTTCTACTCCAAAACTAACAAACCTCTTGGATTTAGATATATAAACTATAAAGTGGCCACAGACAAGCCAGGATGGTCAGTTATGTAATGATGATCCAAATGCCCAAAGTTACTATCATTTCTAAACATGAACGTCTGGATGGCCAAAGTGTTCATATTTAGTGAATGGAAGGGGAGGGGGTAGGAGCAGGCTCTGTGTTCTCTCTTTTCGACTCTCCCTCCACCCCAACCCATGAGCAGGAGACTGGAATATATCTGCTGCTGTCATAAATATGAGATCATCTGCCAACTAAGGCTGGACTTTTGAAGCTAGCTGTCATAGGCAGGGATCTTTATCCACTGAGAGATGGACAGTCCATGTGATTGCAGAGGTGTACCGGAGGCTGCATGGGGACACAGATGTCACAGAGGTGTACAGGGTTCATGGAGGGCACAGGGTCACTCACAGACAGTGGCACAGTTAAAGATATGGGGCACACTCACTGAGGTGCACTTGGAGACATGGGGTACACTCACTGGGGTGCACGTGAAGATATGGGGCACGCTCACTGTGGTGCACTTGGAAACATGGGGCGTACTCACTGGGGTGCACTTGGGGACACAGTGCAACTGAGATGACATGGGACGCACAGGGGCACATTAGGGGCGTGCTGGAGACACTAGAGTGCACAGGGGTGCACAGGGGACACTAGAATGCACAGAGACTCACTGCAGACACTAGAGTGCATAAGGGTGCACTGGGGACAATAGAGTGTACTGGAGGCACAGGGGGCGTACTGGGGACCGTAGAGTGCACAGAGACTTACTAGAGACACTAGAGTGCACAGAAGCACCCTGGAGACACTAGAGTGCACAGGGGTGCACTGGGGACAATAGAGTGTACTGGAAGCACAAGGGTGTACTGGGGATACTGGAGTGCACAGGGGCACACTGGAGACACTAGAGTACACAGGGGCACACTGTAGACACTAGAGTGCACGGGGGTGCACTGGGGACACAAGAGTGCACAGGGGCACAGTGGAGACACTGGAGTGTACTGGAAGCACATGGGTGCACTGGGGATACTAGAGTGCACAGGGGCACACTGGAGACACAAGACTGCACAGGCGCACACTGGAGACACAAGAGTGCACAGGGGCACACTGTAGACACTAGAGTGCACACGGGTGCACTGGGGACACTAAAGTGCACAAGGGCGCACTGGAGACAGTAGAGTGCACAGGAGTGCACTGGAGACACTAGAGAGCACAGGGGTGCACTGGGGATGCTAGAGTGCACAGAGACTCACTGCAGACACTAGAGCGCATAAGGGCACACTGGTGACAATAGCGTGTACTGGAAGCACAAGGATGTACTGGGGATATTAGAGTGCACAGGGGCACACTGGGGACACTAGAGTGCGCAGGGGCACAGTGGAGACACTAGAGTGCACAGAGGCACAGTGGGGATACTAGAGTGTACTGGAAGCACAAGAGTGCCCTGGGGATACTAGAGTGCACAGGGGCACATTGGAGACACAGGAGTGCACAGGGGCACATTGGAGACACAAGAGTGCACAGGGGCACATTGGAGACACAAGAGTGTACAGGGGCACACTGGAGACACAAGAGTGCACAGGGGCACAATAGAAACTCTAGAGTGCACACTGTGGACACTAGAGTGCACAGGGGCACACTGTCGATACTAGAGTGCATGGGGGTGCACTGGGGACACTAGAGTGTACTGGAAGCACAAGGGTGCACTGGGGATACTAGAGTGCACAGGGGCACACTGGAGACACAAGAGTGCACAGGGGCACAGTGGGGACACTTGTGTCTCCTCTGTGCCCCGGTGCACTCTAGTGTCCCCACTGTGCCCCTGTGCACTCTTGTGTCTCCAGTGTGCCCCTGTGCACTCTTGTGTCTCCAGTGTGCCCCTGTGCACTCTAGTATCCCCAGTGCACCCTTGTGCTTCCAGTACACTCTAGTGTCCCCAGTGCACCCCCGTGCACTCTAGTGTCCACAGTGTGCCCCTGTGCACTCTTGTGTCTCCAGTGTGCCCCTGTGCACTCACAAGGGTGTACTGGGGATACTAGAGTGCACAGGGGCACACTGGAGACACTAGAGTACACAGGGGCACACTGTAGACACTAGAGTGCACAGGGGTGCACTGGGGACACAAGAGTGCACAGGGGCACAGTGGAGACACTGGAGTGTACTGGAAGCACATGGGTGCACTGGGGATACTAGAGTGCACAGGGGCACACTGGAGACACAAGACTGCACAGGCGCACACTGGAGACACAAGAGTGCACAGGGGCACACTGTAGACACTAGAGTGCACACGGGTGCACTGGGGACACTAAAGTGCACAAGGGCGCACTGGAGACAGTAGAGTGCACAGGAGTGCACTGGAGACACTAGAGAACACAGGGGTGCACTGGGGATGCTAGAGTGCATGGGGGTGCACTGGGGACACTAGAGTGTACTGGAAGCACAAGGGTGCACTGGGGATACTAGAGTGCACAGGGGCACACTGGAGACACAAGAGTGCACAGGGGCACAGTGGGGACACTTGTGCCTCCACTGTGCCCCTGTGCACTCTAGTGTCCCCACTGTGCCCCTGTGCACTCTTGTGTCTCCAGTGTGCCCCTGTGCACTCTTGTGTCTCCAGTGTGCCCCTGTGCACTCTAGTATCCCCAGTGCACCCTTGTGCTTCCAGTACACTCTAGTGTCCCCAGTGCACCCCCGTGCACTCTAGTGTTCACAGTGTGCCCCTGTGCACTCTTGTGTCTCCAGTGTGCCCCTGTGCACTCACAAGGGTGTACTGGGGATACTAGAGTGCACAGGGGCACACTGGAGACACTAGAGTACACAGGGGCACACTGTAGATACTAGAGTGCACGGGGGTGCACTGGGGACACAAGAGTGCACAGGGGCACAGTGGAGACACTGGAGTGTACTGGAAGCACATGGGTGCACTGGGGATACTAGAGTGCACAGGGGCACACTGGAGACACAAGACTGCACAGGCGCACACTGGAGACACAAGAGTGCACAGGGGCACACTGTAGACACTAGAGTGCACACGGGTGCACTGGGGACACTAAAGTGCACAAGGGCGCACTGGAGACAGTAGAGTGCACAGGAGTGCACTGGAGACACTAGAGAGCACAGGGGTGCACTGGGGATGCTAGAGTGCACAGAGACTCACTGCAGACACTAGAGCGCATAAGGGCACACTGGTGACAATAGCGTGTACTGGAAGCACAAGCATGTACTGGGGATATTAGAGTGCACAGGGGCACACTGGGGACACTAGAGTGCGCAGGGGCACAGTGGAGACACTAGAGTGCACAGGGGCACATTGGAGACACAGGAGTGCACAGGGGCACATTGGAGACACAAGAGTGCACAGGGGCACATTGGAGACACAAGAGTGCACAGGGGCACACTGGAGACACAAGAGTGCACAGGGGCACAATAGAAACTCTAGAGTGCACACTGTGGACACTAGAGTGCACAGGGGCACACTGTCGATACTAGAGTGCATGAGGGTGCACTGGGGACACTAGAGTGTACTGGAAGCACAAGGGTGCACTGGGGATACTAGAGTGCACAGGGGCACAGTGGGGACACAAGAGTGCACAGGGGCACAATGGAGACACAAGAGTGCACAGGGGCACACTAGAGACACAAGAGTGCACAGGGGCACAATAGAGATACTAGAGTGCACAGGGGCGCACTGGAGACACTAGAGTGCACAGGGGCACAGTGAAGACAGTAGAGTGCACAGGAGCGCGCTGGTGACACAAGAGCGCACAGGGGCACAGTGGAGACACTAGAGAGCACAGGGGCACACTAGAGACACGAGACTGCACAGGAGCGCACTGGAAACATGAGAGTGCACAGGGGTGCACTGGAGACACAAGAGTGCACAGGGGCAGGCTGGAGACACAAGAGTGCACACTGGCGCGCTGGAGACACAAGAGTGCACAGGGGCACACTGGAGACACAAGAGTGCACAGGGGCGCGCTGGAGACACAAGAGTGCACAGGGGCGCACTGGAGACACAAGAGTGCACAGGGGCACACTGGAGACACAAGAGTGCACAGGGGCACACTGGAGACACAAGAGTGCACAGGGGCGCGCTGGAGACACAAGAGTGCACAGGGGCGCGCTGGAGTCACAAGAGTGCACAGGGGCACACTGGAGACACAAGAGTGCACAGGGGCACACTGGAGACACAAGAGTGCACAGGGACACACTGGAGACACAAGAGTGCACAGGGGCGCACTGGGGACACAAAATAACACTTGAAGACGAGGTGGCACACTGGGCACATGAACACTGAGGCACAAGTCGGCAGTGAACAATGGCAGGGAAGGCATAGAGGAACACACTGGAAGCAGGGGGTACACAGGGCAGGAGACAAGCATGAAGTACAGAGGTAAGAAAGTGCAGAATGGAGTCTTAGGGTGTGTGTAGCAATTCGTTTCACGGACTCCAAGCTGTGTGTTACTTCACCCTATAAGCTAGTGTCAATCAGAAGATCTGTCTCTTGATTGACATTGGCACTGATTAGAGCTGTTACCTGATTGGACATGGTGTCAGTGAAACCCAGAAGTGTTGGCTGGCACACGCCAGAGAGAAGACCCTATGCTGGATCCCGGGAGAGGTGAGTGCTCTATCCAGGGAACAGAACAGAACAAGTTTAGCATGCACACTCTGCACACAGCAATACAACATGAATGATTTACAGGTAAGGGGTCAGCCCCTCATCTCCCTGTGTCTAATGCCAGCCTAATGTAAACCGAGGGAGACTACAAGTGGTCATTCAGCACACCTTACACAGACATTGCCCCTGCAGTACTTTTTTTCTGCCACTAGATGTCCTCAGTTTGATAGCCAGCATCATTCAATCCAGTTCCTCTGAGCCGTGGTAACCCTGGACCGGTCCCCAGTCTAGGTCTCCTCCTATCAGCATGCTCCTTGTCAGTAGGGATGAGCCGAACACCCCCCGGTTCGGTTCGCACCAGAACCCGCGAACGGACCGCAAGTTCGCACGAACGTTAGAACCCCATTGACGTCTATGGGACTCGAACGTTCGAAATCAAAAGTGCTCATTTTAAAGGCTAATTTGCATGGTATTGTCCTAAAAAGGGTGTGGGGACCCGGGTCCTACCCCAGGGGACATGTATCAATGCAAAAAAAACTTTTAAAAACGGCCGTTTTTTCGGGAGCAGTGATTTTAATGATGCTTAAAGTAAAAAAAAAAAAGTGAAATATTCCTTTAAATATCGTACCTGGGGGGTGTCTATAGTATGCCTGTAAAGTGACGCGTGTTTCCCATGTTTAGAACAGTCCCTGCACCAAATGTCATTTTTAAAGGAAAAAATCTCATTTAAAACTGCTTGCGGGTTTAATGTCATGTCGGGTCCTGGCAATATGGATGAAAATCAGTGAGACAAACGGCATGGGTACCCCCCAGTCCATTACCAGGCCCTTTGGGTCTTGTATGGATATTAAGGGGAACCCCGCACCCAAATTAAAATAAGGAAAGGTCCCTATATACTCTGAACAGCAGTATACAGGCGGTGCAAACAAGACAGGGACTGTAGGTTTGTTGTTAAGTAGAATCTGTTTGTAATTTTGAACATTTTTAACGTGTTTAGCTCCAGCCAAAAAATCTTTTCTAAGCTTTTTGGAAAACATAGGGAAGGGTTATCACCCCTGTGACATTTGTTTTGCGTCTTTCCTCCTCTTCAGAAGATTTCACCTCACTTTTTTGTCCCAATGAAAAATGTTTTTTGAAAATTTGGGTTTTTTTGTGGAACAAGGATTGGAAAGCATCAGTGGAAAGGAGAAATTGTTTTCCCATATTAACTCTTACATGAGAGAATTTCCCTTCCTAGGGGTAGATTTCATCTCACTTCCTGTTGTCTCCTTCCGTTTGCAAGTAGGAGTCGTTTGTAAGTTAGATGTTTGAAAGTAGGGTCCTGCCCTATATACTCAGCAGAAATTTGGGCCTTAGGTGTTGCTGTGGCCAAAACACTGTAAGCCCTCACAGGGCCCTGCTGTGAAATATTAGATCAAGAATTGTAATTACATGCCCCTGTTGAACAGGAGCTGAAAAATTAGGCCTTAGGCACTGGTGCTGGTGCCACAACACTGCAACCCCTCACAGACACTCTAGTTGGAACGCAGGAACGAGCCCTGCTGCAAAGTATTGCATCAAAAATTGTAATTACACGCCCCTGTTAGACAGGGGCAGAAAAATTGGGCCTTAGGCACTGGTGCTGGTGCCACAACACTGCAACCCCTCACAGACACTCTAGTTGGAACGCAGGAACGAGCCCTGCTGCAAAGTATTGCATCAAAAATTGTAATTACACGCCCCTGTTAGACAGGGGCAGAAAAATTGGGCCTTAGGCACTGGTGCTGGTGCCACAACACTGCAACCCCTCACAGACACTCTAGTTGGAACGCAGGAACGAACCCTGCTGCAAAGTATTGCATCAAAAATTGTAATTACACGCCCCTGTTAGACAGGGGCAGAAAAATTGGGCCTTAGGCACTGGTGCTGGTGCCACAACACTGCAACCCCTCACAGACACTCTAGTTGGAACGCAGGAACGAACCCTGCTGCAAAGTATTGCATCAAAAATTGTAATTACACGCCCCTGTTAGACAGGGGCAGAAAAATTGGGCCTTAGGCACTGGTGCTGGTGCCACAACACTGCAACCCCTCACAGACACTCTAGTTGGAACGCAGGAACGAGCCCTGCTGCAAAGTATTGCATCAAAAATTGTAATTACACGCCCCTGTTAGACAGGGGCAGAAAAATTGGGCCTTAGGCACTGGTGCTGGTGCCACAACACTGCAACCCCTCACAGACACTCTAGTTGGAATGCAGGAACGAGCCCTGCTGCAAAGTATTACATCAAAAATTGTAATTACACGCCCCTGTTATACAGGGGCTGAAAAATTGTGCCTTAGGCACTGGTGGTGGCGCCCAGAACCAAAAATGTTCTTACAAGCTATCAGCGTGATGATTGAGGAGGAAGAGGATAATTACTCAGGGATAGTCACTCAGCATCAGCATAGGCAGTCTTTGAAGGGATCTGAAAAAAATTATTCAGTTACATCAGCATCAGGTGCTTGGTAGCTGGTGGTGATCCAAGACTGATTCATTTTTATGAAGGTCAGCCGATCGACCGAGTCAGTGGACAGACGCACCCTGTGATCGGTTACCACGCCTCCAGCAGCACTGAATGTGCGTTCCGAAAGAACGCTGGATGCAGGACAGGCCAGTAGCTCAATTGCATACTGTGCAAGCTCTGGCCAGTGATCCATCCTCAAGACCCAGTAACCCAGAGGATTTTCGGTGGGAAAGGTGTCCAAGTCTGATCTTGCCCCTAGGTATTCCTGCACCATGTAAAACAGACGCTGGCGATGGTTGCTGGAACCGATCATACCTTGGGGCTGCGGACCAAAAAATTGTCTGAACGCATCGGTCAGACGGCCACCTTCTCCACCGCTCCTTCTTTGACTGACCGAAGCCTCAGCAACACGTTGTCCAGAAACAGGAGTTTGTAACCTCCCAGTCTCTGGGAACGCGTTGCACAGACCTTTCTGCAAGGCCTCCCGAAGATGTTTCATCCTCTGCTCCCTCTGCGATGGCAAGATAAGGTCCGCAACCTTACCCTTGTAACGTGGATCAAGGAGGGTTGCCAGCCAGTATTGGTCCTTCTCCTTGATACCACGAATACGAGGATCCTTACGCAGGCTTTGCAGGATCAGGGAGGCCATGCAGCGTAGGTTTGCTGAGGCATTCGGTCCGGAGTCCTCTGGGTCACTAAGGACAACAACGTCCGCAGCCACCTCCTCCCAGCCACGTACAAGTCCATGTGTTCCTTGGGACTGATCCCTTAAAGACTGCTGATGCTGAGTGCCAGGCTCCACCTCCATACTGACACAATCTTCCTCCTCCTCCTCCTCCTCCTCGTCCTCTTCCTGTGTGATCGGCGGGCACGCAGGAACACTGTCTGGATAAAGGGGGCCTTGAGAGCTAAGGAAGTCCTCCTCTTCCTGCCTCTGTTCTGCCTCAAGTGCCCTGTCCATTATTCCACGCAGCGTGTGCTCCAACAGGTGGACAAGGGGGACAGTGTCACTGATGCATGCACTGTCAGTGCTCACCATCCTCGTGGCCTCCTCGAATGGTGACAGGACAGTGCATGCATCCCTGATCATGGCCCACTGGCGTGGGGAAAAAAAACCAAGGTCCCCTGACCCTGTCCTGGTGCCATAGTCGCACAGGTACTCATTTATGGCCCTCTGCTGCGTGTGCAGCCGCTGCAGCATGGCCAATGTCGAGTTCCACCTGGTGGGCATGTCACAGATTAGGCGGTTCTTGGGCAGGTTAAACTCCTTTTGGAGGTCCGTCAGCCAAGCACTGGCATTATATGACCGGCGGAAATGCACACAGACTTTCCTGGCCTGCCTCAGGACATCCTGTAAGCCCGGGTACCTGCCCAAGAACCGCTGCACCACCAAGTTAAGGACGTGAGCCAAACAGGGCACATGGGTCAGTTGTCCCTGTCGGAGGGCAGAGAGGAGGTTGGTGCCATTGTCGCAAACCACCATTCCTGCCTTAAGTTGGCGTGGCGTCAACCACCTCTGAACCTGCCCCTGCAGAGCTGACAGAACCTCTGCCCCAGTGTGGCTCCTGTCCCCCAAGCACACCAGCTCAAGCACCGCATGGCATCTTTTGGCCTGCGTACTTGCGTAGCCCCTTGAACGCCTACGGAGCACCGCTGGTTCCGAGGAAGAGGCCATGGAGGAAGAAGAAGAGGAGGGGGTGGAGGAGAGAGGTGTGTCACAATCAGCATTTTGGAGGCGTGGTGGCGGAACAACCTCCAACACTACTGCACCTTGTCCTGCATCCTTCCCAGCTGCCAGCAGAGTCACCCAATGCGCCGTGAAACTTAAGTAACGTCCCTGTCCATGCCTGCTGGACCATGAGTCAGCGGTAATATGCACCTTACCGCTGACCGCCCTGTCCAGCGAGGCATGGACATTGCCTTCCACATGCCGGTAGAGAGCTGGAATCGCCTTCCGTGAGAAAAAGTGGCGTTTGGGTACCTGCCACTGAGGAACCGCACATTCCACAAACTCACGGAAGGGGGCAGAGTCTACCAACTGAAAAGGCAGCAGTTGAAGTGCTAGCAATTTTGCCAAGCTAGCATTCAACCGCTGGGCATGTGGATGGCTGGGAGCAAACTTCTTTCGGCGGTGCAGCAGCTGGGGCAGGGAAATTTGCCTGGTACAATCTGGCGTCGGTGTACCAAAAGCAGATTGCCCACAAGTACTTGGCTGTGACACACCTAATTCTACACCTTCATTCCTCTCACTGCAGGTCTCAGAGAGGACTGAAGGTCTAGTGGGGTTGGAAATCTCAGCTGATGAGGAGCAAGGAGAGATCCTCTTTGTTCTTTGGTGTGGGTCTTTTAGATATGCTTGCCAACGAACTGCATGGCAGGTCAACATATGTCTGGTCAAGCATGTGGTACCCAAGCGGGAGATGTTTTGGCCACGCGAGATACGCTTGAGACATATGTTGCAAATAGCAGCGGTGCGATCTGATGCACTCGTCTCAAAAAAGGCCCACACCAAAGAACTTTTTGAATAACGCGCAGAGACTGCAGCGCCCTGCACATGTGGAGCTTTGGGGTGTGATGCAGTCAATGTGCTGCCCTTAGGCTGGCCCCTGGAGGGCATCCTGCCTCGTTGGTGATGTGCCGCCTCCTCCTCCTCCTCCTCCTCCTCCTCTCTCCTATCAGGCACCCACGTTGAGTCAGTGACCTCATCATCCCCTCCCTCCTCATCACTGGAGCAAACCTGGCAGTATGCTGCAGCAGGGGGAGCATGACTGCCAGATTGCTGTCCTTCTTGGGCACCCCCTCTGTCCGTGCTCATGTTACTGCCTTCATCGAGCTCAGTATCATCATCAGAGCCTTCCAAACGCTGGGCATCCTCCTGGAGCATGTACCCAACACTGTGGTCAAACAGTTCGAGGGAATCCTCATGAGGACATGGTGGAGCTAGGGAAGGAGTCACTGATGACATTGAGCTGAGGGAAGAGGCCGCTGCTTTGCCAGACAAAGCACCCTGGGCATGGGTGAGAGAGGATGAGGAGGATGAGGACGGCTTGGTCATCCACTCGACCAAGTCTTCCGCATGTTGCGGCTCAACACGGCCAGCTGCCGAAAAAAAGGCCAAGCGTGTCCCATGGCCACGTGCTGATGAGGATGCACCGTCTCCACGACCAGCACTAGACACAGAGCCTGCTTGCCCTCTCTTATTGGCTTGTGACTGTCTGCCTCTCCTTCTTGGCCTTCCAGACATACTAATGGCCTGTAGCTGCACTAAGCTGGGATAGAACACCTGTAATTTTCTTCAGGTAGCTTTATATACTGTAACCAGACAAGCCTGCCTGTCAGTAGGAAGATAACAGGAACGGATCTAGCTGAACACTGTGAGCAGGACGCACTGCACTAAATGTAAATAGCAGGAACGGATCTAGCTGAACACTGTGAGCAGGACGCACTGACTGCACTAAATGTAAATAGCAGGAACGGATCTAGCTGAACACTGTGAGCAGGACGCACTGCACTAAATGTAAATAGCAGGAACGGATCTAGCTGAACACTGTGAGCAGGACGCACTGCACTAAATGTAAATAGCAGGAACGGATCTAGCTGAACACTGTGAGCAGGACGCACTGACTGCACTAAATGTAAATAGCAGGAACGGATCTAGCTGAACACTGTGAGCAGGACGCACTGCACTAAATGTAAATAGCAGGAACGGATCTAGCTGAACACTGTGAGCAGGACGCACTGCACTAAATGTAAATAGCAGGAACGGATCTAGCTGAACACTGTGAGCAGGACGCACTGCACTAAATGTAAATAGCAGGAACGGATCTAGCTGAACACTGTGAGCAGGACGCACTGCACTAAATGTAAATAGCAGGAACGGATCTAGCTGAACACTGTGAGCAGGACGCACTGCACTAAATGTAAATAGCAGGAACGGATCTAGCTGAACACTGTGAGCAGGACGCACTGCACTAAATGTAAATAGCAGGAACGGATCTAGCTGAACACTGTGAGCAGGACGCACTGACTGCACTAAATGTAAATAGCAGGAACGGATCTAGCTGAACACTGTGAGCAGGACGCACTGCACTAAATGTAAATAGCAGGAACGGATCTAGCTGAACACTGTGAGCAGGACGCACTGCACTAAATGTAAATAGCAGGAACGGATCTAGCTGAACACTGTGAGCAGGACGCACTGCACTAAATGTAAATAGCAGGAACGGATCTAGCTGAACACTGTGAGCAGGACGCACTGCACTAAATGTAAATAGCAGGAACGGATCTAGCTGAACACTGTGAGCAGGACGCACTGCACTAAATGTAAATAGCAGGAACGGATCTAGCTGAACACTGTGAGCAGGACGCACTGACTGCACTAAATGTAAATAGCAGGAACGGATCTAGCTGAACACTGTGAGCAGGACGCACTGCACTAAATGTAAATAGCAGGAACAGATCTAGCTGAACACTGTGAGCAGGACGCACTGACTGCACTAAATGTAAATAGCAGGAACAGATCTAGCTGAACACTGTGAGCAGGACGCACTGCACTAAATGTAAATAGCAGGAACGGATCTAGCTGAACACTGTGAGCAGGACGCACTGCACTAAATGTAAAGAGCAGGAACAGATCTAGCTGAACACTGTGAGCAGGACGCACTGACTGCACTAAATGTAAATAGCAGGAACAGATCTAGCTGAACACTGTGAGCAGGACGCACTGCACTAAATGTAAATAGCAGGAACAGATCTAGCTGAACACTGTGAGCAGGACGCACTGCACTAAATGTAAAGAGCAGGAACAGATCTAGCCTAATCTAGCTCTCAAATCAAATGACACTGTCTGTCTCTCTCTCTATCAGCACACCGGAACACACTACACAGGGCTGCCGTGCAGGCGGCCTTATATAGTGTGGGGTGTGTACTAAATCCCCTGAGCCATAATTGGCCAAAGCCACCCTGGCTTTGGCCAATTACAGCTCTCTCTACTGACGGCGCTGTGATTGGCCAAGCATGCGGGTCATAGTGCATGCTTGGCCAATCATCAGCCAGCAATGCACTGCGATGCCGCAGTGAATTATGGGCCGTGACGCGCCACACGAATTTGGCGCGAACGGCCCATAACGTTCGCAATTCGACGGACGGTCGAACAGCCGATGTTCGAGTCGAACATGGGTTCGACTCGAACACGAAGCTCATCCCTACTTGTCAGCACATGAACTGATGGGCTTCTTTGTGCTGCTTCTTCCTTCACATTGCAGCCCTACTGTACAGGGATTGCAAGAGGCTGATGCCAGGTCACAGTCAGGTGCTTACATTGCTCATATTTAAAAATAGTAATTAATAATGATCACAGCGCTGCATTGATTTGCATTTTTTTTATCTGGCCGGAGTTCAGTTTTAAGCCTGAGCAGAGCTGACTCTTCTCCTTCTATGACATCATCACATGGGATCAGCAGCTGTTCCTGCAGAACGATCGCGCCGACATCCTAAGAGCTCAGACGGAAGCTTCCAGAGTCCTCCAGGGACATCAACAGGCTGGATAACTGTTTTACCAAAGTCTGCTAATGGTGATGGATGCATCGCTGTCCCCCCCTCCCCCCACAGATATCGGCCCCCTGGGGGGCCACCAAGACATGCGATATCCCTTAGAACCAGGTGGCTGAAAATGTGATCGTCTGACGCGAATGGCGTGCTGAAAACACGCGCGGCGCTTGTTGTCGGGAAAAGATTCGGGGGCGGCTCGACTGAAGATGAACTCCACAATTTGTATCCCAATTACCAATGTATCTAAAATCCGAAACTTGACATTTTGGCTTCACCCCCCCTCCCCCATGTCCTATTGGGGAGATTTCCCTTCACTTCCTGTCTCTGAAAGCCAAGGAGATGATCCCTAAGTGCCCCTACCAGTCCAGGGACGGGGTCACCCAGCACCCAGGGCAAGGAGCCAGAATTGCACACCCTCCCCCATTGTTAATACATGCTGTAGAATAGGTGTACCACCCTGCGTCTATTCTTTGCCCCCTTGCTTCTCTGCACCCGGGGCAGCTGCCCCCCCCCCCCGTCCTGACCCTGGTCCCAACTGGAAGATTTCCTGGTCTTGATCTGCTGACAACGAATTTTTGGGGATTTTAATCCACTTTTTAAATTGAACTAAAGGCAGAACTTTTAAGCATAAATTCCCCTCCCAGCACAAATCTCTGCCTCCCGATCCTATCCCCCAAATCCCTTTAGCACAGTTCCCCCGCCCCAAAAAAATCACCTCTCCTAGCACAAATTCTCTACCCCCAAATTTCCCCTCCTAGCACAAATACTCCCCAAACATCCCTACTAGCACAGATTCCCCCCCCCCCAAAAAAAAAAAAAAAAAAAAAATGTCCCCTCCGTGCACAAATAATCCCCAATCATCCCTACTAGAACAGATCCACCCTCCCCCCCCAAAAAAAATGTCCCCTCCTAGCACAAATCTCCTACTCCTTCTACCATATCACCTCTTCTGGAACAACCACCCCCCATCACCCCTCCTAGCACAAATCCTCTACCCCCTCCCAACGCAAATCCCCCTAAATCACCGTTGCTAGCAACCCCCCCCTTCCCTCTTAGAACACTTCTTATCCCTGCCATCCCACAAATTCCCCCTCCTAGCACAAATCCCCCCCCCCCCCTCTATCATATCACCTCTTCTAGCGCAACCCCCCCTCCCAAAAAATATATAAATAAAAAAATGCCCCCTCCGTGCACAAATAATTCCTAATCATCCCTACTAGCATAGATCCCCCCCCCCAAAAAAAGTCCCCTCCGTGCACAAATAATTCCTAATCATCCCTACTAGCATAGATCCCCCCCCCCAAAAAAAAGTCCCCTCCTAGCACAAATCTCCAACCCCCTCTACCATATCACCTCTTCTAGAACAACCCCCCCCCCATCACCCCTCCTAGCACAAATCCTCTACCCCTATCCCCCCCACCGCAAATCCCCCTAAATCACCACTGCTAGCACCCCCCCCCAAATGTCCCCTTTTAGAACACTTCTTATCCCTGCCACCCCACAAAGTCCCCCTCCTAGCACAAATCTCCTCCCCCCCTCTACCATATCTCCTCTTCTAGCACAACCCCCCCCCCCCATCACCCCTCCTAGCACAAATCCTCTACCCCAACCCCCCTCCCATTGCAAATCCCCCTAAATCACCACTAGCACCCCCCCCAATGTCCCCTCTTAGAACACTTCTTATCTCTGCCTTTCCCACAAAGTCCCCCTCCTAACACAAATCTCCTCCCCCCTCTACCATAACTCCTCTTCTAGCACAACCCCCCATCACTCCTCCTAGCACAAATCCTCTACCCCCACCCCCCTCCCAATGCAAATCCCCATAAATTACCACTGCTAGCAACCACCCTCCAAATGTCCCCTCTTAGAACACTTCTTATCCCTGCCTTCCCACAAATTCCCCCTCCTAGCACAAATCTCCTCCCCCCTCTACCATATCTCCTCTTCTAGCACAACCCCCCCTCCCATTTGCCCCTCCTAGCCCAAATCCTCTACCCCACCCCCCTCCCAATACAAATCCCCCTAAATGACCACTGCTAGCACCCCCCACCCAAATGTCCCCTCTTAGAACAGTTCCTATCCCCGCCACCCCACAAATTCCCCCTCCTAGCACAAATCCTTTTCCTTCCTCCCCCTTCAAACACAAATCCCCACTCCTAGCACAACCCCCCCCCCCCCCCAGTGACAGCCACACCATATGGGGCTCCACCCCCCTAATCCATGCACCTGGCCCTTAATCTACAGGGCGCCAGATGCATGGATTTCAATGGGGGGTTGGTTCTTTTTAGAAGCACGTGATTAGAGCCCACCCAGTTGTGTGACGATAGCAAATCATCATACGCCATTGTCTCCCTGATTCTCCTCCTTGCCAATCAGGAAGCGGGTCTTAAGACTCGATTGGCCAAGAGTAGAAGCGACCGTATTGGCCGGGAGCAGGGGGAGCACCGAGGAGGAGACGCAGGGGGATGGTGCCAAAGCGGACAGCAGCCTGGATGGGGTAAGTGTGGGGCTGATGGGCGGACGGGCAAGTGAAGTGGCTGTTGGGGGGTTTGACTGACCGATCGACCAACCAAACGAACAGGGGGGAGGTTGGTTGGTTTGTTTTCTGCCCCCCCTCCCAAAGAATAGACCACCAGCCACCAGGGCTGGTGCAAGGATTTTTGACACGCTAGGCAAAGCCTCATTTTTCCCGCCTCCCTTGGCTCCACCCCTGACTCTACCCCCTTTGCCCTGCCCACGTATACCCCACCTTTTTAATGAAGCACCCATCAAATGCAGTCTCACCACAGCCCATCAAATGCAGCCCCACCAGCGCCCATCAAATGCAGCCCCACCGGCGCCCATCAAATGCAGCCTCACCAGCGCCCATCAAATGCAGCCCCACCAGGGCTCATCAAATGTAGCCTCACCAGAGCCTATCAAATGCAGCCTCACCAGCGCCCATCAAATGCAGCCTCACCAGAGCCCATCAAATGCAGCCTCACCAGCACCCATCAAATGCAGCCTCACCAGCGCCCATCAAATGCAGCCTCACCAGCACCCATCAATGCAGCCTCACCAGAGCCCATCAAATGCAGCCTCACCAGCGCCCATCAATGCAGCCTCACCAGCGCCCATCAATGCAGCCTCACCAGCACCCATCAATGCAGCCTCACCAGCGCCCATCAAAGGCAGCCTCACCAGCACCCATCAAATGCAGCCTAACCAGCACCCAACAATGCAGCCTCACCAGCGCCCATCAAATGCAGCCTACCAGTGCCCATCAATGAATGTTTGCTTGCTTCCATTCATTCGGGAGTCGGGACACAGATACAGTTCTCCGCCGCCGCTGCGCCTCTGACACTATGTGCGAACAGAGCGGCGGCTGATTGCTAATGCTGAGGCTTAGTTGCTTGCTGCAGAGAGAAGAGAGTAGGAACACCAGTGGCCGGGCGCCCTAGGCGGCTGCCTGGTTTGCCTAATGGTAGCACCGGCCCTGCCAGCCGCTGCTGTGCTCTGCACTCCTTCTCCTCTGTATGTCATATACATGCAAATGTCAGAAAAAATAAAGAAAAAACTCCCAGAATGCAACAGGGACACCAAGCTATACAGGCGGCCAGGTGATGGAGGTAACATTAGCCCGCACCGCCCAGCGCGCCGCGCTCACCAATCACTCTTCTCGCCGGGGGGGGGGGGGGGGGGGGGCAGGCTGTTTATTTAAACTGGGATCTCCAGATCCTTGTCACCAAACACAGCTGCCGCGGCCGTGTCAGTTGGTTTAGGTTCTCAGGAGCTTTGCCCCGGTGTTGTTGCAGCGTTCGCCGCGCAGCACCCGGCGTGACCTCCGACCTCTTCTACAACAACATTTTGAAATGCGTACAAAACAGGGGCTTATCCGGCTCCAAACATCATTAGGGAGCGAGCGGAGAGTTCCCCTGCCGGAGCGCAGATCCCCGGCGAGCGGCGCGGCGAAGAGACACTTAGAGGTCTGACATCTGGAATTGAGACACTTGAGTGAAAAATAATCATTGGAAAAGCTCTTCGCGGCGGGGGTGGTGCTGGGAGACTGGGAGGAATTAATGATATTTTAACAATGTGTCAAAGTACGGAGCTCATTCACGACTAAGAGTCCATTCACACTCGTGCGACTTCAAAATCGTGCGATTTCTATTGCGACTTTACAGTGAGACTCGATGCGACTTTGGTGCAGCTTTGATGCGATTTTGGATGAGTGAGACTTTGGCTTTGAACCATGTGACTGTGCTTTACAAAGTCGCACACACGTCGCATGTATATCATGCAGGTGCAACTTTCATGCGGCTTTTGAGGGTTTACATGGCCCTTAAGTTGCATGAAAGTTGGACCAAAGCTGTACAGGAACTACTTTACATTGCACAGATATGAACGGTATTCATTGGGAAACGTGGACTGCGACTTGTCATGCGACTTTAGGGTCCAAAGTGTGAATGGGGCCTAAGTAACAGATTTGCTTTGAATTTTAAATCTATTCCTCAGCAAATCCAAAGGATATAAATCCACTTTGCATGCACCAAAACCCTGATATTGCCTTGTAAAAGTAGTTGCAAATTTTATTACTGGGCTGTGCATAGCCTGTGCAGAGAGCAGAGCTGTGGGAGGGGCCCAGCAGGACCCACCCACCCACTACAGAAAACTACAGTAGAGGGGCAGAGGCAAGACCAGTCACCCTGCAGAGACCGAAAGGCTGTGGGAGGGGCCCAGCAGGACCCACCCACTGCAAAAAACTACAGGAGGGGGGCAGAGGCAAGACCAGTTACTCTGCAGAGACCACAAGGCTGTGGGAGGGGCCCAGTAGGCCCCACCCACTACAGAAAACTATGGGAGGGGGCGGAGACAAGACCAGTCACCCTACACAAGGAGAGGGAGCAGAGCTGTGGGAGGGACCCAGGAAGCTCCACCCATTACAGGCTGCCTGCAGAAAACTACAGGAGGGGGCAGAGACAAGACCAGTCACCCTGCATAAGGAGAGAGAGCAGAGCTGTGGAGCTGCTCTACTGACACCGTCCACTGCTCTACTGACACCGTCCACTGCTCTACTAAAACCGTTCACTGCTCTACTAAAACCGTTCACTGCTCTACTGACACCGTCCACTGCCCTACTGACACCATCCACTGCTCTACTGACACCGTCCACTGCTCTACTGACACCGTCCACTGCTCTACTGACACCATCCACTGCTCTACTGACACCGTCCACTGCTCTACTGACACCGTCCACTGCTCTACTAAAACCGTTCACTGCTCTACTGACACCGTCCACTGCCCTACTGACACCATCCACTGCTCTACTGACACCGTCCACTGCTCTACTGACACCGTCCACTGCTCTACTGACACTGTCCACTGCTCTACTGACACCGTCCACTGCCCTACTGACACCGTCCACTGCTCTACTGACACCGTCCACTGCTCTACTGACACCATCCACTGCTCTACTGATACCGTCCACTGCTCTACTGACACCGTCCTCTGCTCTACTGACACCGTCCACTGCCCTACTGACACCGTCCACTACTCTACTGACACCATCCACTGCTCTACTGACACCGTCCACTGCTCTACTGACACCATCCACTGCTCTACTGACACCATCCACTGCTCTACTGACACCATCCACTGCTCTACTGACACCGTCCTCTGCCCTACTGACACCGTCCACTGCTCTACTGACACCGTCCACTGCTCTACTGACACCGTCCACTGCTCTACTGACACCGTCCTCTTCCCTACTGACACCGTCCACTGCTCTACTGACACCATCCACTGCTCTACTGACACCGTCCACTGCTCTACTGACACCGTCCACTGCTCTACTGACACCATCCACTGCTCTACTGACACCGTCCACTGCTCTACTGACACCGTCAACTGCTCTACTGACACCGTCCACTGCCCTACTGACACCGTCCACTGCTCTACTGACACCATCCACTGCTCTACTGACACCGTCCACTGCTCTACTGACACCGTCCACTGCTCTACTGACACCGTCCTCTTCCCTACTGACACCGTCCACTGCCCTACTGACACCGTCCATTGCCCTACTGACACCGTCCACTGCTCTACTGACACCGTCCACTGCTCTACTGACACCGTCCACTACTGTACTGACACCGTCCTCTGCCCTACTGACACCGTCCTCTGCCCTACTGACACCGTCCACTGCCCTACTGACACCATCCACTGCCCTACTGACACCATCCACTGCCCTAATGACACCGTCCACTGCCCTACTGACACCGTCCACTGCTCTACTGACACCGTTCACTGCTCTACTGACACCATCCACTGCTCTACTGACACCATCCACTGCCCTACTGACACCGTCCACTGCCCTACTGACACCGTCCACTGCTCTACTGACACCATCCACTGCTCTACTGACACCGTCCACTGCTCTACTGACACCGTCCACTGCCCTACTGACACCGTCCACTGCTCTACTGACACCGTCCACTGCTCTACTGACACCGTCCTCTGCTCTACTGACACCGTCCACTGCTCTACTGACACCGTCCTCTGCTCTACTGACACCCTCCACTGCCCTACTGACACCGTCCTCTGCTCTACTGACACCATCCACTGCCCTATTGACACCGTCCACTGCTCTACTGACACCATCCACTGCTCTACTGACACCGTCCTCTGCTCTACTGACACCATCCACTGCTCTACTGACACCGTCCTCTGCCCTACTGACACCGTCCACTGCTCTACTGACACCGTCCACTGCTCTACTGACACCGTCCTCTGTTCTACTGACACCGTCCACTGCCCTACTGACACCGTCCACTGCTCTACTGACACCGTCCACTGCTCTACTGACATCGTCCACTGCCCTACTGACACCATCCACTGCCCTACTGACACCATCCACCACTGCCCTACTGACACCCTCCACTGCCCTACTGACACCGTCCACTGCTCTACTGACACCTTCCACTGCCCTACTGACACCGTCCACTGCTCTACTGACACCGTCCACTGCTCTACTGACACCTTCCACTGCCCTACTGACACCGTCCACTGCTCTACTGACACCGTCCACTGCTCTACTGACACCGTCCACTGCCCTTCTGACACCATCCACTGCCCTACTGACACCATCCACCACTGCCCTACTGACACCATCCACCACGGCCCTACTGACACCATCCACTGCCCTACTGACACCGTCCACTGCCCTACTGACACCATCCACTGCCCTACTGACACCGTCCACTGCCCTACTGACACCGTCCACTGCTCTACTGACACCATCCACTGCCCTACTGACACCGTCCACTGCTCTACTGACACCATCCACTGCTCTACTGACACCGTCCACTGCACTACTGACACAGTCCACTGCACTACTGACACCATCCACTGCTCTACTGACACCATCCACTGCTCTACTGACACTATCCACTGCTCTACTGACACCGTCCTCTTCTCTACTGACACCGTCCACTGCTCTACTGACACCATCCACTGCTCTACTGACACCATCCACTGCTCTACTGACACCGTCCACTGCCCTACTGACACCGTCCTCTTCTCTACTGACACCGTCCACTGCTCTACTGACACCATCCACTGCTCTACTGACACCGTCCACTGCTCTACTGACACCGTCCACTGCCCTACTGACACCGTCCACTGCTCTACTGACACCGTCCACTGCTCTACTGACACCGTCCACTGCTCTACTGACACCGTCCACTGCCCTACTGACACCATCCACTGCTCTACTGACACCGTCCACTGCTCTACTGACACCATCCACTGCCCTACTGACACTGTCCACTGCTCTACTGACACCGTCCACTGCTCTACTGACACCGTCCACTGCTCTACTGACACCGTCCACTGCCCTACTGACACCGTCCACTGCTCTACTGACACCATCCACTGCTCTACTGACACCATCCACTGCCCTACTGACACCGTCCACTGCTCTACTGACACCGTCAACTGCTCTCCTGACACCGTCCACTGCTCTACTGACACCGTCCACTGCCCTACTGACACCGTCCACTGCTCTACTGACACCGTCCACTGCTCTACTGACACCATCCACTGCTCTACTGACACCGTCCACTGCCCTACTGACACCATCCACCACTGCCCTACTGACACCATCCACCACTGCCCTACTGACACCATCCACTGCCCTACTGACACCGTCCACTGCCCTACTGACACCGTCCACTGCTCTACTGACACCATCCACTGCCCTACTGACACCATCCACTGCCCTACTGACACCGTCCACTGCCCTACTGACACCGTCCACTGCTCTACTGACACCGTCCACTGCTCTACTGACACCATCCACTGCCCTACTGACACCGTCCACTGCTCTACTGACACCATCCACTGCTCTACTGACACCGTCCACTGCACTACTGACACCATCCACTGCTCTACTGACACCGTCCACTGCTCTACTGACACCGTCCTCTTCTCTACTGACACCGTCCACTGCTCTACTGACACCATCCACTGCTCTACTGACACCATCAACTGCTCTACTGACACCGTCCACTGCCCTACTGACACCGTCCTCTTCTCTACTGACACCATCCACTGCTCTACTGACACCGTCCACTGCTCTACTGACACCGTCCACTGCTCTACTGACACCGTCCACTGCCCTACTGACACCGTCCACTGCTCTACTGACACCGTCCACTGCTCTACTGACACCGTCCACTGCCCTACTGACACTGTCCACTGCTCTACTGACACCGTCCACTGCTCTACTGACACCGTCCACTGCTCTACTGACACCGTCCACTGCCCTACTGACACCGTCCACTGCTCTACTGACACCATCCACTGCTCTACTGACACCATCCACTGCTCTACTGACACCGTCCACTGCCCTACTGACACTGTCCACTGCCCTACTGACACCGTCCACTGCCCTACTGACACTGTCCACTGCTCTACTGACACCGTCCACTGCTCTACTGACACCGTCCACTGCTCTACTGACACCGTCCACTGCCCTACTGACACCGTCCACTGCTCTACTGACACCGTCCACTGCTCTACTGACACCATCCACTGCTCTACTGACACCGTCCACTGCCCTACTGACACCATCCACCACTGCCCTACTGACACCATCCACCACTGCCCTACTGACACCATCCACTGCCCTACTGACACCGTCCACTGCCCTACTGACACCGTCCACTGCTCTACTGACACCATCCACTGCCCTACTGACACCATCCACTGCCCTACTGACACCGTCCACTGCCCTACTGACACCGTCCACTGCTCTACTGACACCGTCCACTGCTCTACTGACACCATCCACTGCCCTACTGACACCGTCCACTGCTCTACTGACACCATCCACTGCTCTACTGACACCGTCCACTGCACTACTGACACCATCCACTGCTCTACTGACACCATCCACTGCCCTACTGACACTGTCCACTGCTCTACTGACACCGTCCACTGCTCTACTGACACCGTCCACTGCTCTACTGACACCGTCCACTGCCCTACTGACACCGTCCACTGCTCTACTGACACCATCCACTGCTCTACTGACACCGTCCACTGCCCTACTGACACCATCCACCACTGCCCTACTGACACCATCCACCACTGCCCTACTGACACCATCCACTGCCCTACTGACACCGTCCACTGCCCTACTGACACCGTCCACTGCTCTACTGACACCATCCACTGCCCTACTGACACCATCCACTGCCCTACTGACACCGTCCACTGCCCTACTGACACCGTCCACTGCTCTACTGACACCGTCCACTGCTCTACTGACACCGTCCACTGCCCTACTGACACCGTCCACTGCCCTACTGACACTGTCCTCTTCTCTACTGACACCGTCCACTGCTCTACTGACACCGTCCACTGCTCTACTGACACCGTCCACTGCCCTACTGACACCATCCACTGCCCTACTGACACCGTCCACTGCCCTACTGACACCGTCCACTGCTCTACTGACACCATCCACTGCTCTACTGACACCATCCACTGCTCTACTGACACCGTCCACTGCCCTACTGACACTGTCCTCTTCTCTACTGACACCGTCCACTGCTCTACTGACACCGTCCACTGCTCTACTGACACCGTCCACTGCTCTACTGACACCGTCCACTGCTCTACTGACACCGTCCACTGCCCTACTGACACCGTCCACTGCTCTACTGACACCGTCCACTGCTCTACTGACACCGTCCACTGCTCTACTGACACCGTCCACTGCCCTACTGACACCGTCCACTGCTCTACTGACACCATCCACTGCTCTACTGACACCATCCACTGCCCTACTGACACTGTCCACTGCTCTACTGACACCGTCCACTGCTCTACTGACACCGTCCACTGCTCTACTGACACCGTCCACTGCCCTACTGACACCGTCCACTGCTCTACTGACACCGTCCACTGCTCTACTGACACCATCCACTGCTCTACTGACACCGTCCACTGCCCTACTGACACCATCCACCACTGCCCTACTGACACCATCCACCACTGCCCTACTGACACCATCCACTGCCCTACTGACACCGTCCACTGCCCTACTGACACCGTCCACTGCTCTACTGACACCATCCACTGCCCTACTGACACCATCCACTGCCCTACTGACACCGTCCACTGCCCTACTGACACCGTCCACTGCTCTACTGACACCGTCCACTGCTCTACTGACACCGTCCACTGCCCTACTGACACCGTCCACTGCTCTACTGACACCATCCACTGCTCTACTGACACCGTCCACTGCACTACTGACACCATCCACTGCTCTACTGACACCATCCACTGCTCTACTGACACCGTCCTCTTCTCTACTGACACCGTCCACTGCTCTACTGACACCATCCACTGCTCTACTGACACCGTCCACTGCTCTACTGACACCGTCCACTGCCCTACTGACACCGTCCTCTTCTCTACTGACACCGTCCACTGCTCTACTGACACAGTCCACTGCTCTACTGACACCGTCCACTGCTCTACTGACACCGTCCACTGCTCTACTGACACCGTCCACTGCCCTACTGACACCGTCCACTGCTCTACTGACACCGTCCACTGCTCTACTGACACCATCCACTGCTCTACTGACACCGTCCACTGCTCTACTGACACCGTCCACTGCTCTACTGACACCGTCCACTGCCCTACTGACACCATCCACTGCTCTACTGACACCGTCCACTGCTCTACTGACACCATCCACTGCCCTACTGACACTGTCCACTGCTCTACTGACACCGTCCACTGCTCTACTGACACCGTCCACTGCCCTACTGACACCGTCCACTGCTCTACTGACACCATCCACTGCCCTACTGACACCGTCCACTGCCCTACTGACACCGTCCACTGCTCTACTGACACTGTCCACTGCTCTACTGACACCATCCACTGCCCTACTGACACCGTCCACTGCTCTACTGACACCATCCACTGCTCTACTGACACCGTCCACTGCACTACTGACACCATCCACTGCTCTACTGACACCATCCACTGCCCTACTGACACTGTCCACTGCTCTACTGACACTGTCCACTGCTCTACTGACACCGTCCACTGCTCTACTGACACCGTCCACTGCTCTACTGACACCGTCCACTGCCCTACTGACACCGTCCACTGCTCTACTGACACCATCCACTGCTCTACTGACACCGTCCACTGCCCTACTGACACCATCCACCACTGCCCTACTGACACCATCCACCACTGCCCTACTGACACCATCCACTGCCCTACTGACACCATCCACTGCCCTACTGACACCGTCCACTGCTCTACTGACACCATCCACTGCCCTACTGACACCATCCACTGCCCTACTGACACCGTCCACTGCCCTACTGACACCGTCCACTGCTCTACTGACACCGTCCACTGCTCTACTGACACCGTCCACTGCCCTACTGACACCGTCCACTGCCCTACTGACACTGTCCTCTTCTCTACTGACACCGTCCACTGCTCTACTGACACCGTCCACTGCTCTACTGACACCGTCCACTGCCCTACTGACACCATCCACTGCCCTACTGACACCGTCCACTGCCCTACTGACACCGTCCACTGCTCTACTGACACCATCCACTGCTCTACTGACACCATCCACTGCTCTACTGACACCGTCCACTGCCCTACTGACACTGTCCTCTTCTCTACTGACACCGTCCACTGCTCTACTGACACCGTCCACTGCTCTACTGACACCATCCACTGCCCTACTGACACCGTCCACTGCCCTACTGACACCGTCCACTGCTCTACTGACACCGTCCACTGCCCTACTGACACCGTCCACTGCTCTACTGACACCGTCCACTGCTCTACTGACACCATCCACTGCTCTACTGACACCGTCCACTGCACTACTGACACCATCCACTGCTCTACTGACACCGTCCACTGCTCTACTGACACCGTCCTCTTCTCTACTGACACCGTCCACTGCTCTACTGACACCATCCACTGCTCTACTGACACCATCCACTGCTCTACTGACACCGTCCACTGCCCTACTGACACCGTCCTCTTCTCTACTGACACCATCCACTGCTCTACTGACACCGTCCACTGCTCTACTGACACCGTCCACTGCTCTACTGACACGGTCCACTGCTCTACTGACACCGTCCACTGCTCTACTGACACCGTCCACTGCTCTACTGACACCGTCCACTGCTCTACTGACACCGTCCACTGCCCTACTGACACTGTCCACTGCTCTACTGACACCGTCCACTGCTCTACTGACACCGTCCACTGCTCTACTGACACCGTCCACTGCCCTACTGACACCGTCCACTGCTCTACTGACACCATCCACTGCTCTACTGACACCATCCACTGCTCTACTGACACCATCCACTGCCCTACTGACACCGTCCACTGCCCTACTGACACTGTCCACTGCTCTACTGACACCGTCCACTGCTCTACTGACACCGTCCACTGCCCTACTGACACCGTCCACTGCTCTACTGACACCGTCCACTGCTCTACTGACACCGTCCACTGCTCTACTGACACCGTCCACTGCTCTACTGACACCGTCCACTGCCCTACTGACACCGTCCACTGCTCTACTGACACCGTCCACTGCTCTACTGACACCGTCCACTGCCCTACTGACACTGTCCACTGCTCTACTGACACCGTCCACTGCTCTACTGACACCGTCCACTGCTCTACTGACACCGTCCACTGCCCTACTGACACCGTCCACTGCTCTACTGACACCATCCACTGCTCTACTGACACCATCCACTGCTCTACTGACACCATCCACTGCCCTACTGACACCGTCCACTGCCCTACTGACACTGTCCACTGCTCTACTGACACCGTCCACTGCTCTACTGACACCGTCCACTGCTCTACTGACACCGTCCACTGCCCTACTGACACCGTCCACTGCTCTACTGACACCGTCCACTGCTCTACTGACACCGTCCACTGCTCTACTGACACCGTCCACTGCTCTACTGACACCGTCCACTGCCCTACTGACACTGTCCACTGCTCTACTGACACCGTCCACTGCTCTACTGACACCGTCCACTGCTCTACTGACACCGTCCACTGCCCTACTGACACCGTCCAATGCTCTACTGACACCATCCACTGCTCTACTGACACCATCCACTGCCCTACTGACACTGTCCACTGCTCTACTGACACCGTCCACTGCTCTACTGACACCGTCCACTGCTCTACTGACACGGTCCACTGCCCTACTGACACCGTCCACTGCTCTACTGACACCGTCCACTGCTCTACTGACACCATCCACTGCTCTACTGACACCGTCCACTGCCCTACTGACACCATCCACCACTGCCCTACTGACACCATCCACCACTGCCCTACTGACACCATCCACTGCCCTACTGACACCGTCCACTGCCCTACTGACACCGTCCACTGCTCTACTGACACCATCCACTGCCCTACTGACACCATCCACTGCCCTACTGACACCGTCCACTGCCCTACTGACACCGTCCACTGCTCTACTGACACCGTCCACTGCTCTACTGACACCGTCCACTGCCCTACTGACACTGTCCACTGCTCTACTGACACCATCCACTGCTCTACTGACACCGTCCACTGCACTACTGACACCATCCACTGCTCTACTGACACCATCCACTGCTCTACTGACACCGTCCTCTTCTCTACTGACACCGTCCACTGCTCTACTGACACCATCCACTGCTCTACTGACACCGTCCACTGCTCTACTGACACCGTCCACTGCCCTACTGACACCGTCCTCTTCTCTACTGACACCGTCCACTGCTCTACTGACACCGTCCACTGCTCTACTGACACCGTCCACTGCTCTACTGACACCGTCCACTGCTCTACTGACACCGTCCACTGCCCTACTGACACCGTCCACTGCTCTACTGACACCGTCCACTGCTCTACTGACACCACCCACTGCTCTACTGACACCGTCCACTGCTCTACTGACACCGTCCACTGCTCTACTGACACCGTCCACTGCCCTACTGACACCATCCACTGCTCTACTGACACCGTCCACTGCTCTACTGACACCATCCACTGCCCTACTGACACTGTCCACTGCTCTACTGACACCGTCCACTGCTCTACTGACACCGTCCACTGCCCTACTGACACCGTCCACTGCTCTACTGACACCATCCACTGCTCTACTGACACCATCCACTGCCCTACTGACACTGTCCACTGCTCTACTGACACCGTCCACTGCTCTACTGACACCGTCCACTGCTCTACTGACACTGTCCACTGCCCTACTGACACCGTCCACTGCTCTACTGACACCGTCCACTGCTCTACTGACACCATCCACTGCTCTACTGACACCGTCCACTGCCCTACTGACACCATCCACCACTGCCCTACTGACACCATCCACCACTGCCCTACTGACACCATCCACTGCCCTACTGACACCGTCCACTGCCCTACTGACACCGTCCACTGCTCTACTGACACCATCCACTGCCCTACTGACACCATCCACTGCCCTACTGACACCGTCCACTGCCCTACTGACACCGTCCACTGCTCTACTGACACCGTCCACTGCTCTACTGACACCGTCCACTGCCCTACTGACACCGTCCACTGCTCTACTGACACCATCCACTGCTCTACTGACACCGTCCACTGCACTACTGACACCATCCACTGCTCTACTGACACCGTCCACTGCTCTACTGACACCGTCCTCTTCTCTACTGACACCGTCCACTGCTCTACTGACACCATCCACTGCTCTACTGACACCATCCACTGCTCTACTGACACCGTCCACTGCCCTACTGACACCGTCCTCTTCTCTACTGACACCATCCACTGCTCTACTGACACCGTCCACTGCTCTACTGACACCGTCCTCTTCTCTACTGACACCATCCACTGCTCTACTGACACCGTCCACTGCCCTACTGACACCGTCCACTGCTCTACTGACACCGTCCACTGCTCTACTGACACCATCCACTGCTCTACTGACACCGTCCACTGCCCTACTGACACCATCCACCACTGCCCTACTGACACCATCCACCACTGCCCTACTGACACCATCCACTGCCCTACTGACACCGTCCACTGCCCTACTGACACCGTCCACTGCTCTACTGACACCATCCACTGCCCTACTGACACCATCCACTGCCCTACTGACACCGTCCACTGCCCTACTGACACCGTCCACTGCTCTACTGACACCGTCCACTGCTCTACTGACACCGTCCACTGCCCTACTGACACTGTCCACTGCTCTACTGACACCATCCACTGCTCTACTGACACCGTCCACTGCACTACTGACACCATCCACTGCTCTACTGACACCATCCACTGCTCTACTGACACCGTCCTCTTCTCTACTGACACCGTCCACTGCTCTACTGACACCATCCACTGCTCTACTGACACCGTCCACTGCTCTACTGACACCGTCCACTGCCCTACTGACACCGTCCTCTTCTCTACTGACACCGTCCACTGCTCTACTGACACAGTCCACTGCTCTACTGACACCGTCCACTGCTCTACTGACACCGTCCACTGCCCTACTGACACCGTCCACTGCTTTACTGACACCGTCCACTGCTCTACTGACACCATCCACTGCTCTACTGACACCGTCCACTGCTCTACTGACACCGTCCACTGCTCTACTGACACCGTCCACTGCCCTACTGACACCATCCACTGCTCTACTGACACCGTCCACTGCTCTACTGACACCGTCCACTGCCCTACTGACACCGTCCACTGCTCTACTGACACCATCCACTGCCCTACTGACACCATCCACTGCCCTACTGACACCGTCCACTGCCCTACTGACACCGTCCACTGCTCTACTGACACCGTCCACTGCTCTACTGACACCATCCACTGCCCTACTGACACCATCCACTGCTCTACTGACACCGTCCACTGCACTACTGACACCATCCACTGCTCTACTGACACCATCCACTGCCCTACTGACACTGTCCACTGCTCTACTGACACCGTCCACTGCTCTACTGACACCGTCCACTGCTCTACTGACACCGTCCACTGCCCTACTGACACCGTCCACTGCTCTACTGACACCATCCACTGCTCTACTGACACCGTCCACTGCCCTACTGACACCATCCACCACTGCCCTACTGACACCATCCACCACTGCCCTACTGACACCATCCACTGCCCTACTGACACCGTCCACTGCCCTACTGACACCGTCCACTGCTCTACTGACACCATCCACTGCCCTACTGACACCATCCACTGCCCTACTGACACCGTCCACTGCCCTACTGACACCGTCCACTGCTCTACTGACACCGTCCACTGCTCTACTGACACCGTCCACTGCCCTACTTACACCGTCCACTGCCCTACTGACACTGTCCTCTTCTCTACTGACACCGTCCACTGCTCTACTGACACCGTCCACTGCTCTACTGACACCATCCACTGCCCTACTGACACCGTCCACTGCCCTACTGACACCGTCCACTGCTCTACTGACACCATCCACTGCTCTACTGACACCATCCACTGCTCTACTGACACCGTCCACTGCCCTACTGACACTGTCCTCTTCTCTACTGACACCGTCCACTGCTCTACTGACACCGTCCACTGCTCTACTGACACCGTCCACTGCTCTACTGACACCATCCACTGCTCTACTGACACCATCCACTGCCCTACTGACACTGTCCACTGCTCTACTGACACCGTCCACTGCTCTACTGACACCGTCCACTGCTCTACTGACACCGTCCACTGCCCTACTGACACCGTCCACTGCTCTACTGACACCGTCCACTGCTCTACTGACACCATCCACTGCTCTACTGACACCGTCCACTGCCCTACTGACACCATCCACCACTGCCCTACTGACACCATCCACCACTGCCCTACTGACACTGTCCACTGCTCTACTGACACCATCCACTGCCCTACTGACACTGTCCACTGCTCTACTGACACCGTCCACTGCTCTACTGACACCATCCACTGCCATACTGACACCGTCCACTGCCCTACTGACACCATCCACTGCTCTACTGACACCATCCACTGCCCTACTGACACCATCCACTGCCCTACTGACACCGTCCACTGCCCTACTGACACCGTCCACTGCTCTACTGACACCGTCCACTGCTCTACTGACACCGTCCACTGCCCTACTGACACTGTCCACTGCTCTACTGACACCATCCACTGCTCTACTGACACCGTCCACTGCACTACTGACACCATCCACTGCTCTACTGACACCATCCACTGCTCTACTGACACCGTCCTCTTCTCTACTGACACCGTCCACTGCTCTACTGACACCATCCACTGCTCTACTGACACCGTCCACTGCTCTACTGACACCGTCCACTGCCCTACTGACACCGTGCTCTTCTCTACTGACACCGTCCACTGCTCTACTGACACCGTCCACTGCTCTACTGACACCGTCCACTGCTCTACTGACACCGTCCACTGCTCTACTGACACCGTCCACTGCCCTACTGACACCGTCCACTGCCCTACTGACACCGTCCACTGCTCTACTGACACCATCCACTGCTCTACTGACACCGTCCACTGCTCTACTGACACCGTCCACTGCTCTACTGACACCGTCCACTGCCCTACTGACACCATCCACTGCTCTACTGACACCGTCCACTGCTCTACTGACACCATCCACTGCCCTACTGACACTGTCCACTGCTCTACTGACACCGTCCACTGCTCTACTGACACCGTCCACTGCCCTACTGACACCGTCCACTGCTCTACTGACACCTTCCACTGCTCTACTGACACCATCCACTGCCCTACTGACACCGTCCACTGCTCTACTGACACCGTCCACTGCTCTACTGACACCGTCCACTGCTCTACTGACACCGTCCACTGCCCTACTGACACCGTCCACTGCTCTACTGACACCGTCCACTGCTCTACTGACACCATCCACTGCTCTACTGACACCGTCCACTGCCCTACTGACACCATCCACCACTGCCCTACTGACACCATCCACCACTGCCCTACTGACACCATCCACTGCCCTACTGACACCGTCCACTGCCCTACTGACACCGTCCACTGCTCTACTGACACCATCCACTGCCCTACTGACACCGTCCACTGCCCTACTGACACCATCCACCACTGCCCTACTGACACCATCCACCACTGCCCTACTGACACCATCCACTGCCCTACTGACACCGTCCACTGCCCTACTGACACCGTCCACTGCTCTACTGACACCGTCCACTGCTCTACTGACACCATCCACTGCCCTACTGACACCGTCCACTGCTCTACTGACACCATCCACTGCTCTACTGACACCGTCCACTGCACTACTGACACCATCCACTGCTCTACTGACACCGTCCACTGCTCTACTGACACCGTCCTCTTCTCTACTGACACCGTCCACTGCTCTACTGACACCATCCACTGCTCTACTGACACCATCCACTGCTCTACTGACACCGTCCACTGCCCTACTGACACCGTCCTCTTCTCTACTGACACCATCCACTGCTCTACTGACACCGTCCACTGCTCTACTGACACCGTCCACTGCTCTACTGACACGGTCCACTGCTCTACTGACACCGTCCACTGCCCTACTGACACCGTCCACTGCTCTACTGACACCGTCCACTGCTCTACTGACACCGTCCACTGCCCTACTGACACTGTCCACTGCTCTACTGACACCGTCCACTGCTCTACTGACACCGTCCACTGCTCTACTGACACTGTCCACTGCCCTACTGACACCGTCCACTGCTCTACTGACACCATCCACTGCTCTACTGACACCATCCACTGCTCTACTGACACCGTCCACTGCCCTACTGACACTGTCCACTGCTCTACTGACACCGTCCACTGCTCTACTGACACCGTCCACTGCTCTACTGACACCGTCCACTGCCCTACTGACACCGTCCACTGCTCTACTGACACCGTCCACTGCTCTACTGACACCGTCCACTGCTCTACTGACACCGTCCACTGCTCTACTGACACCGTCCACTGCTCTACTGACACCGTCCACTGCCCTACTGACACTGTCCACTGCTCTACTGACACCGTCCACTGCTCTACTGACACCGTCCACTGCTCTACTGACACCGTCCACTGCCCTACTGACACCATCCACTGCTCTACTGACACCGTCCACTGCCCTACTGACACCGTCCACTGCTCTACTGACACCATCCACTGCTCTACTGACACCGTCCACTGCCCTACTGACACCATCCACCACTGCCCTACTGACACCATCCACCACTGCCCTACTGACACCATCCACTGCCCTACTGACACCGTCCACTGCCCTACTGACACCGTCCACTGCTCTACTGACACCATCCACTGCCCTACTGACACCATCCACTGCCCTACTGACACCGTCCACTGCCCTACTGACACCGTCCACTGCTCTACTGACACCGTCCACTGCTCTACTGACACCATCCACTGCCCTACTGACACCGTCCACTGCTCTACTGACACCATCCACTGCTCTACTGACACCGTCCACTGCACTACTGACACCATCCACTGCTCTACTGACACCATCCACTGCCCTACTGAAACTGTCCACTGCTCTACTGACACCGTCCACTGCTCTACTGACACCGTCCACTGCTCTACTGACACCGTCCACTGCCCTACTGACACCGTCCACTGCTCTACTGACACCGTCCACTGCTCTACTGACACCGTCCACTGCCCTACTGACACCATCCACCACTGCCCTACTGACACCATCCACCACTGCCCTACTGACACCATCCACTGCCCTACTGATACCGTCCACTGCCCTACTGACATCGTCCACTGCTCTACTGACACCATCCACTGCCCTACTGACACCATCCACTGCCCTACTGACACCGTCCACTGCCCTACTGACACCGTCCACTGCTCTACTGACACCGTCCACTGCCCTACTGACACCGTCCACTGCCCTACTGACACTGTCCTCTTCTCTACTGACACCGTCCACTGCTCTACTGACACCATCCACTGCTCTACTGACACCGTCCACTGCCCTACTGACACCATCCACTGCCCTACTGACACCGTCCACTGCCCTACTGACACCGTCCACTGCCCTACTGACACCGTCCACTGCTCTACTGACACCATCCACTGCTCTACTGACACCATCCACTGCTCTACTGACACCGTCCACTGCCCTACTGACACTGTCCTCTTCTCTACTGACACCGTCCACTGCTCTACTGACACCGTCCACTGCTCTACTGACACCGTCCACTGCTCTACTGACACCGTCCACTGCCCTACTGACACTGTCCACTGCTCTACTGACACCGTCCACTGCTCTACTGACACCGTCCACTGCCCTACTGACACCGTCCACTGCTCTACTGACACCATCCACTGCTCTACTGACACCGTCCACTGCTCTACTGACACCGTCCACTGCTCTACTGACACCGTCCACTGCCCTACTGACACCGTCCACTGCTCTACTGACACCGTCCACTGCTCTACTGACACCATCCACTGCTCTACTGACACCGTCCACTGCCCTACTGACACCATCCACCACTGCCCTACTGACACCATCCACCACTGCCCTACTGACACCATCCACTGCCCTACTGACACCGTCCACTGCCCTACTGACACCGTCCACTGCTCTACTGACACCATCCACTGCCCTACTGACACCATCCACTGCCCTACTGACACCGTCCACTGCCCTACTGACACCGTCCACTGCTCTACTGACACCGTCCACTGCTCTACTGACACCGTCCACTGCACTACTGACACCATCCACTGCTCTACTGACACCATCCACTGCTCTACTGACACCGTCCTCTTCTCTACTGACACCGTCCACTGCTCTACTGACACCATCCACTGCTCTACTGACACCGTCCACTGCTCTACTGACACCGTCCACTGCTCTACTGACACCGTCCACTGCCCTACTGACACCGTCCTCTTCTCTACTGACACCGTCCCCTGCTCTACTGACACCGTCCACTGCTCTACTGACACCGTCCACTGCCCTACTGACACCGTCCACTGCTCTACTGACACCGTCCACTGCTCTACTGACACCATCCACTGCTCTACTGACACCGTCCACTGCTCTACTGACACCGTCCACTGCCCTACTGACACCGTCCACTGCTCTACTGACACCGTCCACTGCTCTACTGACACCATCCACTGCCCTACTGACACTGTCCACTGCTCTACTGACACCGTCCACTGCCCTACTGACACCGTCCACTGCATCTGCGCACATGCAGTGGGGGGCGCAGGCATCATTCTTACCAAGGTGAGAAACGAGGAAGTAATGCTTGGCTACAGCATTTAGCCAATCCCTGAACATTATGACCATGCCTCAGGTACAGACAGTAAACTGGAGGGGGGGGGGGGGATATATTGACCAATAAGCAGGAAGGATATAGAAGTGGTTGTTAAGCTGCTATAGTGAATAGTGGTGCCACCCTTTTACCTATTAATGATGGCAACGGTGTGAAAATCACAGGACTGGCTGAACAGAAGCAGAGCAGAAAAACGCTCACATGTAAGTGCTGAGTTTAGTTGGAGTTCTGCTTTAATATACAGTAAATGGTTTTGGGGGGTTTACTAATGTACATTGATCAGACAGGAGATAGAGCGATACAAAGTAACATTGTTTATAAACATTGATCAGACAGGAGATAGAGCGATACAAAGTAACATTGTTTATAAACATTGATCAGAGAGGAGATAGAGAGTTACAAAGTAACATTGTTTATAAACATTGATCAGACGGAAGATAGAGAGATACAAAGTAACATTGTTTATAAACATTGATCAGACAGGAGATAGAAAGATACAAAGTAATATTGTTTATAAACTTTATTCACACAGAAGATTGAGAGATACAAAGTAACATGGGGGGGGGGGGGGGGTTTACTAATGTATATTTTGCATATATATATATGTCATACTGTGAGTTTCTCTGGGTTACCCCCCACCCCCCCCCCCCCACACACACACACACACACACACAACACAGACACTCTTCTCCATTTCATAAATTTTATTTCTTGTTTTTTACAGCCCGCCCATCCGTCTGCCGGCAGACCCCACAAAACGGGACCAGTTAAAGGTTAAAGGCTCAATCACCGCTGACCTTCATCCAGACACTTTCATAGGACTCCTGAGCGCGCCGCTTTTATAGCGGTGATGAATGGAGCGCGGCGTAAAGTCATAATTGTATCACCTCTGGAGAATGACCCCCCGATGTTTCATCGCTGCGCAGGAAGAGGGCAGTCTGGGAAAGTTTCCCCAATGTACGGTTATGTAAATTTTTAAAGGGAAGGTATCATATGTGGAGACAAGTCTATGCTGACCCTGAGGAGGCCGCTGGGAATTTATTAGGTTATGTACAAAAAGATACCCAACTAGTCATCAGCAGTTTTATGTCTGAGTTCTCCACACTTCATTGTACTGAAAATCTACACTCACCGGACATATTATTAGGTCCCAATGGCTAGTAGTGGGTTGGACCCCCTTTTTTAGGTCCCCCTTGCTAGTAGCGGGTTGGACCCCCTTTGGCCTTCATTCTTGGTGGCATAGATACAACAAGGTCCTGGAAACGTTCCTCAGAGATTTTGCTCCATAGTGACCTGATAACATCACACAGTTGCTGCAGATTTGTCAACTGCACATCCATGATGCCAATCTCCCGTTCCACCACATCACAAAGGTGCTCTATTGGATGAGATGTGGTGAGTGTGGAGGCCATTGGAGGACAGGGACCGCATTGTCCAGTGGTGAGATGATTGGAGCTTTGTGACATGGTGCATTATCCTGCTGGAAGGAGCCATCAGAAGATGGGGACACTGTAGTCATAAAGGGATGGACATGGTCAGCAACAATACTCAGGTAGGACGTGGTGATTAAACCATGATCAATTGGTACTAAGGGGCCCAATCTGTGCCAATAAAGTACCCGCCACACCATTACACCCCCACCACCAGCCTGGACCGGTGATACCCCATCCCCCCCACACCATTACACCCCCACCACCAGCCTGAACCGGTGATACCCCATCCCCCCCACACCATTACACCCCCACCACCAGCCTGAACCATGGATACATGTCAGGATGGATCCATGCACCAAATTCTGACCCCACCATCTGAATTTTTCAGCTAAAATTGAGACTCCTCAGACCAGACAACGTTTTTCCAATCTTCTATTGTCCAATTTTGGTGATCCTGTGCCAATTGTAGCCTCAGTTTCCTGTTCTTAGCTGACAGGAGTGGCACCCGGTGTGGTCTTCTGCTGCTGTAGCCCATCTGCTTCAAGGTTGGATGTGTTGTGCGTTCAGAGATGGTATTCTGCATACATTGGGTGTAACAAGTGGTTATTTGAGTTACTGTTGTCTTTCTATTATCTGGAACCAGTCTGCTCATTCTCCTCTGACATCAACAAGGCATTTTCCTCCACACAACTGCAACATACATGTTTACAATACATGCATGAATTTTTTGCCAGGGCTGACAGTCTTTATGAATTCCTGTGATAGTGTTTATAAACACTGCTCAAATGAGCTAGAGAGCTACAAAGTAACATTGTTTATAACCACTAATCAGATGGGAGATAGAGAGATACAAAGTAGCGTTGTTTATAAACATTGATCAGATAGTACAGTGATGGTGAACCTTGGCACCCCGGATGTTTTGGAACTACATTTCCCATGATGCTCATGCACTCTGCAGTGTAGTTGAGTATCATAGGAAATGTAGTCTGGGGTGCGATAGAGAGATACAAAGTAACAGTGTTTATAAACATTGGTCAGACAGGAGATAGAGAGATGCAAAGTAACATTGTTTATAAATATTGGTCAGGCAGAAGATAGAGAGATACAAAGTAACATTGTTTATAAACATTGGTCAGACAGGAGATAGAGAGATACAAAGTAACATTATTTATAAACATTGATCAGACAGGAGATAGAGAGATACAAAGTAAAATTGTTCAGACAGGAGATAGAGATACAAAGTAACATTGTTTATAAACATTGATCAGACAGGATATAGAGAAATACAAAGTAACATTGTTTATACACATTGGTCAGACGGGAGATACAAAGTAACATTGTTTATAAATATAGAACAGACCGGAGATAGAGAGATACAAAGTAACATTGTTTATAAACATTGATCAGACAGGAGATAGAGAGATACAAAGTAACATTGTTTATAAACATTGATCAGACAGGAGATAGAGAGATACAAAGTAATATTGTTTATAAACATTGGTCAGGCGGGAGATAGAGAGATACAAAGTAACATTGTTTATAAACATAGATCAGACAGGAGATAGAGAGATATAAAGTAAAATTGTTCAGACAGGAGATAGAGATACAAAGTAACATTGTTTATAAACATTGATCAGACAGGATATAGAGAAATACAAAGTAACATTGTTTATACACATTGGTCAGACGGGAGATACAAAGTAACATTGTTTATAAATATAGAACAGACCGGAGATAGAGAGATACAAAGTAACATTGTTTATAAACATTGATCAGACAGGAGATAGAGAGATACAAAGTAACATTGTTTATAAACATTGATCAGACAGGAGATAGAGAGATACAAAGTAATATTGTTTATAAACATTGGTCAGGCGGGAGATAGAGAGATACAAAGTAACATTGTTTATAAACATTGATCAGACAGGAGATAGAGAGATACAAAGTAAAATTGTTCAGACAGGAGATAGAGATACAAAGTAACATTGTTTATAAACATTGATCAGACAGAATATAGAGAAATACAAAGTAACATTGTTTATACACATTGGTCAGACGGGAGATACAAAGTAACATTGTTTATAAATATTGAACAGACCGGAGATAGAGAGATACAAAGTAACATTGTTTATACACATTGGTCAGACAGGAGATAGAGAGATACAAAGTAATATTGTTTATAAACATTGGTCAGGCGGGAGATAGAGAGATACAAAGTAACATTGTTTATAAACATTGATCAGACAGTAGATAGAGAGATACAAAGTAAAATTGTTCAGACAGGAGATAGAGATACAAAGTAACATTGTTTATAAACATTGATCAGACAGGATATAGAGAAATACAAAGTAACATTGTTTATACACATTGGTCAGACAGGAGATAGAGAGATACAAAGTAATATTGTTTATAAACATTGGTCAGGCGGGAGATAGAGAGATACAAAGTAACATTGTTTATAAACATTGATCAGACAGTAGATAGAGAGATACAAAGTAAAATTGTTCAGACAGGAGATAGAGATACAAAGTAACATTGTTTATAAACATTGATCAGACAGGATATAGAGAAATACAAAGTAACATTGTTTATACACATTGGTCAGACGGGAGATACAAAGTAACATTGTTTATAAACATTGATCAGACAGGAGATCTGCAGCGGCTGCAGATGGAAAAGAAAAGGTTATTTTTATCAACATTCAATTACAATATGAGTTGTGTCCTAATTGAAGTGAAGATACTATATACATTTTTTTATTTGTTATCTTTTCCCCCCATAAGTTGAAGTTACCCTTTAAGCTTTTACAACCAGGCCCTGGGTGATGGTCCTTAGAAATGATTTTAAAATCTTAGTAATTCTGCTTTAATAAGTTAGAATGAGCAAGTTTTATAGTTTATTGTATCTTTCCACGTCAATCTCAGACAACCTGGATGAGCTATGAAAGAACTACAAGTCCCAGTGTATCCTGCTTACGTGTCCACTTGCGGAGCAGCAGGAACGGTGGGGACGCCATTGCGCCAGACCTGCGGTGTTTAGACTTGTGGCGGCGGTATCTGATGTTGGGCTTTTTTTTTTTTTTGCCTGCTTGTTGTACATGGCCAGCTCCCGGGAAATTATAGTGATGTTTTATCCCCGCCAGGAACCAGCAAGCCGGGAAGTCTGTAATCACAGAGAGCTCGCTGTGTGCTGAGGAGCCAAGGCCTGGCCGGGGGCCCACCTGGCATGTGTCGTGCACTGTACTGGGCCAGGGCCAGTGCTGAGGCTGCATCTTCCACCGCACAGAAACTATTATACTGTTCCCTCCGGATTCTTTTGTTTTAGTAATAGCGATCAGAAAGGAGGACTCGTCCAATGCCTCCTTATGTCTATGGGAATTCCTGCAGCCCAATCTGCGTATCAACAAAATTCTCCAATGTAAAGTGGTGGCCATGATGACCAGTCTCTTGGTAAGTGTCTTCCTGGTGTTGGAACATCTTCCCAGGTGTGTGGGAAACTGTCACTGGTTGGGGGTTGGGTAGTTGTGGAGCTTGCTGGGGTCTTGGAGTGGAATAAGAAATAACACCAGGAACGTGGTATGGTGGCCTTGAGGAGCACCTTCTAGACCTGCTGGCTTTGTTATAAAGAGTCATTTGAGTACCTTGCCTGGTGTAGTGCCCCAAGAGGACTGGCTAAGATGTTAGGTGACCCTCCAAACTTATGTAGAGTTAGCTTTATACTTACATCACCCACAATTAAATTACCGATCCTCCAGCTACACCTCAGACCTTATGCTTCCAATATGAACTATATACACATCAGGATATTTTAATATGGATGCATTACAGCTTGACTTTTTTTGACGGAAGTTTGCATCAAAAGTGTTGGCTCTTTTTACGGTAACTGATGGCATCATCATGAAACAAAAGGAGTATCTTCAACTGCCCTGAGGTTGGCTGGGTTTAGCCAAAGAGGCTTGCCAGGGTAGGTCAATCAAGAACATTAAAGCCTGGTATACGCATCCTGGACATCCAAGCACGGAGGATTGTGCTATATAAGTGGAGGTCCTCCTGGACTGAGCCTCCTGTTGAGTTTGATGGACTTTTTGCTGAAGCTCAGCTTGGTCGGTATGGCTTCCCAGCCTCTTCCAGAGACGTAAGACCAGGATCATAATCAATAACACTATAGAGCAGCCTTTCCCAACCTTTTCAACATGAAGGAACCCTTGAAACAACGTTAAGAGTTCAGGGAACCCCTGCTAATGTCTACTCTATCTACAGCTCGTGGTAAATTAGTGCCATGGTAACGGGGAAGAGTGCTCCTTACATTGGTGGCCATTGGGAAGAATCCCTACTTACAGATAGCTGAAAAGATCAATCAGATCTAAGATGCAGACATTGCTCAAGAAACCCCTAGCAAGCTCTGGAGGAACCCTAGGGTTCAACAGAGACATGGTTGAGAAAGGCTGCTATAGAGGGCCCCTTTGGGAACTGGGTCTTGCTCCTCTTATGGAGTCCGTCATACCCTGTACTATTTTCTCTTTTAAAGGATTTCAAATAAAAAAAAAAAACCTGTTGACTTGCATGTTGCAGGAATCCTCAGGCCCTACCATTCCACTAATTAACATAGGTTCTCAGGTTCCGATCATGGTCTAGGCTTGGCCCTGTAGGCTCTGGCTCTGCATCCAGCCCTTGCAGAGACTCCCCTGCTTCTAGTCTAACCATCTGGGGTCATTACTTTGTAACAACTGTCCAAGGAGGAGCTGTGACCAAGGAAGCCCAACGTAATTATCCATTTTTCCTATGCAGGCCATACACAGAGCGAATTTCTTTCCTTCAACCGCGTGTAGCAGTAAAAAAAAAAAAAAATCGCTCAATTCGCCCATCAACACAGTGTTGATGGGGGAATCCCTGCCACTGAGTCATTGCATTGCTTCCCCCGCCCTCCCCGCTGGGAGAAGACAGTGATTATTGCTAGCTATACCAGCCACTAGCGATAATCGTATGTAAAATTCGGCAGGCTGGTTGTACCTAAGTTGTTTGATCGATCAACTTGGTACATTCAGCCTGCCCATACATGGTTCGAATCTTGACCTGTTCCTGCTGAGCTGGCCGAGATTCAAACCATCTATGGCCGCCTTATAGTCACCCACAAAGTTTCTAATTTATGAAGCAAGCCATACACTAACCGAATGTAGCGGTACCTCCCTGTTAGAGGCGGCTCTAGGCTTTGTGAGGCCTTAGGCAAATCTGAGACATGAGGCCCCACTCACATCCATAATTGGAAAAATAATTCAAGCGATAAAAATTAGCTGTATAAATTGCATATATTAAGAGTTTTAAACTTTATGTACTATGAATTCACCGTCTATAGAATTCTCTCTAACCAATTCTTCTTTAATCAAATATATATATATTACATATATATTATATATTACACGCATATTTCTCCATTTACATGAAGTTCAAGTTAATATAACCCAGCCAGCACAGAGTTACCTCATATATTAGAATGTCATAAACAATGTATTGACACCCACAGCGGTTCGCAGAAGGCAGTGCAAAGTGGGCAAATTAGTTGGCCGCGAGGCCCCTGTGGGGGCGAGGCCTAAGGCGACCGCCTAATTTGCCTAATTAGAGAGCCGCCTTTGCCCCCTGGTAAGGGCTGCTGATAGTTGTGGTTCGTCTGTCACCCTCCCCAGCCCGGCACACAATCTTCAGTCACAGAAAACAGTCCATGCACTTTGTTTTTGTTGTTTTTTTGGGGGGGAATTAAACTTGGATGGGGATTTGGGAATTAAGGGTTGCCCAGTAGATTTCAAAAGGATAATGTAGGGACTAAGAATTATATACAGTCTCTGTATATACTCTTCCTCACTTTTAGCTCCAGCACATCATTTGATTACCGAATGAATGAATGATTTGTAAAGCGCTGTAAATGCGAACTGAATCACCTCAAGGCGCTAGATGCCTTCTGTGTTGTCCAGCTTCTTAGAAGAGGAAGGTCTTGAGTTTTTTCCTGAAGGCCTGGTGGTTTTCTTCCATGCGGATGTCAGTCGGAAGAGCGTTCCATAGCCGAGGTCCTTGGACTGCGAATATTCGTTCTCCCTTTGCTTTGTAGAGGTATTTGGGAATGAGGAGGAGGTTTTGGTTAGATGATCGAAGACTGTGATTGGGTGTGTAGTGTTTTATGTTCTCTCAAAGGTATTGAGGAGCGTTTTCTTGTATGCATTTGTGGGTGAGGCAGAGGCAGTGGCGTAACTAAAACCTTCAGGGCCCCGATGCAAGAAATCATGAAGGGCCCCCCTGACCCCTGGACAGCGCTTTTCCTAGGGGGATGTCTGATAAGAGGAGGAGCCGCCGAGGGACCCCAGAAGTCGGTGTTCGGGGCCACTCTGTGCTAAACTAACTCCACAATGAAGGTATGACATGTTTGTTATTTAAAAAAAAAATCCTTTACAATCACTTTAAGAGGTTAAAACAGGTGGTCAGGAGGCAACATATTGCCTCTTTACCGGCTGTCAAATGCCTCTGAAAAGTGATCTGAGCATGGATCGCTTTTCAGAGGAGCAGCATTTTGTTGCTGGTACTTTGAACAAGCAAGAAATAAAAAAAAAACCCAGTCCTGATTGTACACATATAGGGTGTCAGGATTAAACGTGCATACATAAAATGTGCATACATACATCTAAACAGTGGCGGCTGGTGCTCAAAATTTTTTTGGGGGCGCAAACATTTTTTGAAAAAAAATCATCAAATGCAGCCACTGTGCCCATCAAACGCTGCCACTGTGCCATCAATTGCAGCCACTGTGCTACTTAAATGCTGCCAGTGTGCCATCAAACACAGCCACTGTGCCAAACGCTGCCACTGTGCCCATCAAACGCAGCCACTGTGCCCATCAAACGCAGCCACTGTGCCCATCAAACGCTGCCAGTGTGACCATCAAACGCTGCCACTGTGCCACTTAAATGCTGCCAGTGTGCCATTAAACGCAGCCACTGTGCCATCAATTGCTGCCACTGTGCCCATCAATTGCTGCCACTGTGCCACTTAAATGCTGCCAGTGTTCCATCAAACGCAGCCACTGTGCCATCAATTGCAGCCACTGTGCCAAACGCTGCCACTGTGCCCATCAAACGCTGCCACTGTGCCCATCAAACGCAGCCAGTGTGCCCATCAAACGCAGCCAGTGTGCCCATCAAATGCTGCCAGTGTGCCCATTAAATGCTGCCAGTGTGCCCTTGAATACCCCCAGTGTGACCCCTTAATGCACGGGCCACCACTGCATCTAAACACACACACATACACACACATATACTGTATATACACACACAAACACATATACATATATAAATACACACATAAACACATGCAAACACATACATGAACACACATATAAACACACATAAGAACACACACATACACATATACAGAAAGCCTTTTCAAAAACGGCAGTGCTTTACCTCACCTCTTCCTGCCGGGTACTGCACTGTAGGGGGAGACAAAGAGCACAGCACACACACTGCTTTCACTGATCAGTGTGACAAGCTCCCCGCACAGTGCCGATTACAGTTCGGCTGACGATGGGGAGATCGATCTCAGCCGCTCATCCTATCAAGATAAACAGGGGGGCCCTCAAGGGCCCCCTGCAGCATGGGGCCCAGTCGCCATGGCGACCTCAGAGACCCCTATACTTCCGCCACTGGGCAGAGGGTCTTGAATGTGATCTGATTCTTTATGGTTAGCCAGTGTAGGCTCCTCAGGTATGGGCATTGGGCAAACGGATTCTCAGGTTTTTTTCCTGTTAGCAGTCTTGCCACCGTGTTTTGGATGAGTTGTAAGTGCACAAGCTGATATTGGGGTAATCCTATGTAGAGGGAGTTTGCGTAGTCGAGTCGGGAATTGATGATTGTTCCAACTACTGCCGCTTTGTCCTCTTCTGGGATGAAGGGGATGAGTCTACGTAGCAGGCGGAGGAGATGGTGAGATCCGCTGACTACTGATCCTATTTCTGCATCCATTGTCGTTTCCGAGTCAAAGATGACTCCGAGACTCTTGGCTTTGGTGCTCGGAGAGATGGTCTGTCCAAAGATGGTGGGAGGTGTCCATGGAGTCTTGGTTTTGGAATTTTGTTAGCGTGTAGGAGAAGAAGTTCTGTTTTTGAACCATTTGAGTTTGAGATTACTGATCTCATTCCAGCACATCACTTGGTTCCTCACTTTCAGGACCAGCTAGCACTTAAGTTTAGGGCTAACACTGGCTCTGCCAGGCCTTAGCAAATGCCCTTCACAGGCAGGGACCATGGGTCCCTTTGGTGTAGCAAGAAAAGTCTCAGTGCTAGCTGTCCACGTGGCTCCTGCTCCGAGCACCACATCTTCAGGCTCTGCCAGTCCTCCTGGCTGCAGCTGCCTCTATCCACTACCACCATAGTCCACTCCACTGGCCCTGCACCCATCCCAGACTGCACTCTCCCAGTCCTCTCAGGCGTGCTTCCCGGTCCTCCTGACTGTGTGAACACTCACCAGCCCTCCTGGCTGCCTCTATGAAACTCCTCGAGACTTGCCCTGAAGTGTTCTTCCGCTGTCCTCTCTTGCTCCTCCTGTGCCTCCTAGTCAGGACACCTCTGTGGTTTGTAAGAGGGTCCCGTTCGCACCCGAGCCCAGGTCCAAGGTCACCCCCCCCAAGACTGCGAAGCTCCCTCAAAGGCCACGACAGCCTAACACACTATCCCCATCTTCCACCCGATACCAACTCCTCCAGAGCTAGGCTGACTCTGAGTATTTAAGGAGGCCTGCCCCCTGCCAATCCAAGTTGGGGATTGGTCAGGGCCTTCAGAATACTCCATGCAACTCCACCTCTCCTCCTTCCTTTCCAGAAAATTCCAGCATGTTCTGGAAAGACGTGGGAGGTCTCAGTTAAGCTGCCTGTGAGTCACCCAGCCCTGCCTGAGTCACTCCCAACCCAGATCAAAACAAACAAGCTTGGTTGGTTGCCTGCCAATCCTGGAATTTTACCTGCGCTAACAAACTCTGTTCACAACCTGTAGAGGGTGCTACACGAAATTTGGCCAGCTCGTCATGAACAGGCCAAAATGTAAGCTGTGTGTCCCAATGCCTGCACCACTCTGCCTGACACCTTTCGATCTGGTGTCTTATACACTGTATTCTTTGTCTTTTCTGTGATATTTGGGCTGTATAGATTCACTATATTACCAAAAGTATTGGGACGCCTGCCTTTACAACCACATGAAACTTTAATGGGATCCCAGTCTTAGTCTGTAGGGTTCAATATTGAGTTGGCCCACCCTTTGCAGCTATAACAGCTTCAACTCTTCTGGGAAGGCCGTCCACAAGGTTTAGGAGTGTGTCTATGGGAATGTTTGACCATTCTTCCAGAAGCGCGTTTGTGAGGTCAGGCACTGATGTTGGACGAGAAGGCCTGGCTTGCAGTCTCCGCTCTAATTCATCCCAAAGGTGTTCTATCGGGTTGAGGTCAGGACTCTGTACAGGCCAGTCAAGTTCCTCCACCCCAAACTCGCTCATCCATGTCTTTATGGACCTTGCTTTGTGCACTGGTCCAAATCATTTGGTGGAGGGGGATTATGGTCTGGGGTTGTTTTTCAGGGGTTGGGTTTGGCCTCTTAGTTCCAGTGAAGGGAACTCTTAAGGCGTCAGCATACCAAGGCATTTTGGAAAATGTTATGCTCCCAACTTTGTGGGAACAGTTTGGGGATGGCCCCTTCCTGTTCCAACATGACTGCCCACCAGAGCACAAAGCAAGGTCCATAAAGACATGGCTGAGCGAGTTTGGGGTGGAGGAACTTGACTGGCCTGCACAAAGTCCTGACCTCAACCCGATAGAACACCATTGGGATAACTGCGAGCCAGGCTTTCTCGTCCAACATCAGTGCCTGACCTCACAAGTGCGCTTGTGGAAGAATGGTCAAACATTCCCATAGACACACTCCTAAACCTTGTGGACGGCCTTCTGAGAGGGGTTGAAGCTGTTATAGCTGCAAAGGGCGGAGCCAACTCAATATTGAACTCTACGGACTAAGACTGGGATGCCATTAACCCTTTCGCCTCCGGGTCTGTACATTGTATGGACATGACAACGGGGGGTATTACACACAATCCGGTGGCTGCAGACACCGGGATTGTGTGTATAACTGACAGGCAGACTCCTCCAGCCTGTCAGGTGAGAGCATTCGTGCGGCGGCGCTGCCGCCCGATCGCTCGCACACACCCCCAGTACCGGGGCACCACCCCCCCACCCCACAGCCGTGCCCCGCCACACTTACCGGGGATCCGCTTGCCCATCGGCAGGCCCGGTAGCTCCATGGCCCGTGCCGGCGACTGGAGGGGGAGGAGAAGAGCGGACACATGTCCCCGCCCTCCTCCCCTTCTTCTTGTGACCCGGAAAGCGACATCTCTGACGTCACTTCTGGGTCCAGCTCTCCGTGTCCCCGGCTAGCTCAGCCGGGAAATAATGTTTTGCAATGCGACTGCATTGCAAAACATTTAGTGGAGCACAGGGGAGACATTGGGGGTCTTTTAGACCCCACATATCTCAATAAAGAGAACCTGTCACCAAAAAAAACATTACATCGGGGACTTTTTGTCCCCTATGTGATAAAAAAAATTAAGTAAAAAAAAAAAGTTTATTTTTTGCAAAAAATAAAGTTACACCCAAGCACATAAAATCCCCCCCCCCCCCCAAAAAAATTTTTTTGAGGCTCCCCCACTCCATATATACACACGCACTAACATAAACGCATGTGTCAGGGCGCCTACATGGGAAAACGTTGATTGCGATACACATGTTACATATCGCCACGTACGCCGGAGTGGAAGCAATCATTTTAACACAAGACCTCCTCCTCCTCCTAAACTGATACCTATAGGGGGATTTCAAAGCGTCGCCTACAGAAATTATAGGGTACTGAAGTTTGACGCCATTTCATGGGCGCACAAAAATGTAAGGCTTTTCATGTTGGGTATCTATTTACTCGGCGCAACCTCGTCTTTTATATTTTTACCCAAAAATTTGGGTAATTTATTGCGTTTGTTAGCCCTAAAATTCACAAGTGTTTTTTTTTTTACTGAAATTTTGGGTTTCCTAGACCTTTGTGGTAATATCCTGTGACATAAAAAAATTGAACTACCGCTATATTATTCTCTGGGGTATCTGCTTTCAGAAAATATATCATGTTTGTGGGTTTTGTGTAATCTTCAGGCCTAAAATGATTTCTTAAACATGTGTGCAAAAAAAAAAAAAAACCCAAAAAAATAAATAAACAAACGAGCAGCGAAAGGGTTAATGTTTATGTGCGTGTAAAGTCAGGTGTCCCAATACTTTTGGTAATATAGTGTATATCCTGAGCCCTGCTGAATTAAATATCTAAAGTTTACCCAACATGTTGCAATCTGATTTCAATCTCCTTTAGATATACCAACAACTACACTGCCTTGAAAAAGTATTCATACCCCTTGAAATTTTCCAAATGTTTTCATGTTACAACCAAAAACGTAAATGTATTTTATTGGGATTTTATTTGATAGACCAACACAAAGTGGCACATAATTGTGAAGTGGAAGGAAAATGATAAATGATACAAATAAATATGTGAAAAGTGGGGGGGGGGGGCATTTGTATTCAGCCCCCTTTACTCTGATACCCCTAACTAAAATCTAGTGGAACCAATTGCCTTCAGAAGTCACCTAATTAGTAAATAGAGTCCACCTGTGTGTCATTTAATCTTAGTATAAATAGAAGCTGTTCTGTGAAGCCCTCAGAGGTTTGTTAGAGAACAGAGAGCATCATGAAGGCCAAGGAACACACCAGACAGGTCAGGGATAAAGTTGTGGAGAAGTATAAAGCAGGGTTAGGTTATAAAAAAATCTCCCAAGCTTTGAACATCTCACGGAGCTCTGTTCAATCCATCATTGGAAGATGGAAAGAGTATGGCACAACTGCAAACCTACCAAGACACGGCCGTCCACCTAAACTGACCGGCCGGGCAAGGAGAGCATTCATCAGAGAAGAGCCAAGAGGTCCATGGTAACTCTGGAGGAGCTGCAGAGATCCACAGCTCAGGTGGGAGAATCTGTCCACAGGACCACTATTAGTCGTGTTCTCCACAAATCTGCCCTTTATGGAAGAGTGACAAGAAGAAAGACATTGGTGAAAGAAAGTCATAAGAAGTCCTGTTTGTAGTTTGTGAGAAGCCATGTGGGGGACACAGCAAACATGTGGAAGAAGGTGATCTGGTCACATGAGACCAAAATTCAACTTTATGGCCTAAAAGCAAAACGCTATGTGTGGGGAAAACTAACACTGCACATCACCCTGAACACACCATCCCCACCGTGAAACATGGTGGTGGCAGCATCATGTGGTGGGGATGCTTTTCTTCAGCAGGGACAGGGAAGCTGGTTAGAGTTGATGGGAAGATGAATGGAGACAAATACAGGACAATCTTAGAAGAAAACTTGGAAAAGACTTGAGACCGGGGCGGAGGTTCACCTTCCAGCAGGACAATGACCCGAAACATCCAGCCAGAGCTACAATGGAATGGTTTAGATCAAAGCATATTCATGTGTTAGAATGGCCCAGTCACAGTCCAGACCTAAATCACATTGAGAATCTGTGGCAAGACTTGAAAATTGCTGTTCACAGACGCTCTCCATCCAATCTGACAGAGCTTGAGATATTTTACAAAGAAGAATGGGCAGAAATGTCCCTCTCTAGATGTGCAAATCTGGTAGAGACACCCCCAAAAAGACTTGTAGAGAAAGGGGGTTCTACAAAGTATTGACTCCGGGGGGCGCCATACAAATGCCCCCCCCCCACACACACTTTTCACATATTTATTTGTATCATTTATCATTTTCCTTCCACTTCACAATTATGGGACACTTTGTGTTGGTCTATCACATAAAATCCCAATAAAATGTACTTTCAGATTGTAATGTGTATGGCGAGCCTTGCACAGAAATATGACATCATGGTGGAAAGCACACAATATCATTTTACAATCATTCGTTGTTCCGTGTGGCGCTTGTGACAATCCAGATGGTCCGGGCCTCTCTCAGTGCCCATCTATGGCCAGACGGGCTGGAATTTGGTGAACGGTCTCTGGTCAGTTTATTTCGCAATGCGCTCTCTGCGTACACGATCATCCGTCATGTACAATATAAGCAGTTTGTCCCGTGGCTCGGCTACAAGTCAAACAATCCGTAAATCAGGTGGGCCAGCTGGCATCACTAATACAGGGAGATTCTGGTTGTTTAAGAGGTAAAGAAATTCCTATCAACCATATATTACCATGAAGGAGAGCACACATACGCCATGGCGCAGGTTGCTTAGTTTTACATGGGGGGGGCTTATTTGTAAAATAATGGCTCTTTCGGTTGGCTACACTTTGACCTCTTTCTGGATTTTATCCTTCATTTCTCTTATATACCCGTTTCCCGCCAGCCTCACACATGTAATGGGACATCACGGAGGTAAGCCGTATTTTCCGGTACCATATAAATGCGCTCCTGCATATAATCAGGAACCACGCCCCCAGCACAGAGATTGGGAGTTGGGAGGACGAGCTCCCAGCCACATGATCCCTGTGATTGGCTATCACAGTGATCACTCAGTAGCAGTGGCGGCTCATAATGCAGGGCTGCCCCCCTAATCCATGCGTTTGGCCCCCCAATCTACATGCAGGGCGCCGGACGCATGGATTCCAATTAGTGCTTTTTTTTTTTTAAGCACGTGATTAGAGCCTGAGGCTCTAATTGGCTTAAAAAAAGGGTGGGCTCGGGGGCGCACAGCACTGCGCCCCAAGCCCACCCAGTTGTGTGACAATAGTGAATGAATATTCACTATCGTCGCACTGATTCTCCTCCCGGCCAATCAGGAAGCGGTTCCAATTTGCCTAGGGGTAGGAGGGAGAAGAAGACGTGATGCCTGAGGAAGAGAAGCAAGAGGAAGCTGCCACCTGTCACCCGCTCCATAGATGAGGTAAGTGCCGGGCTGGGAACCGACCGGGGAGGGGGGGGGTGTGCATTGTATCCTAGCCAAAGGAAAAGAAGAGAAACAAATAAATAAATACATGAATAAAAAATAAAGATAAAATAGCCAAATTGGGGCTTGACCTGAGATATTGTCAGGGTCAAGGGCACAGTCAGGGTCAAAGGTCACGGTTGGTGTAACTAGCCAAAGCGTTGCTTGATCTAAGATATTGTCAGGGTTAAGGTCACAGTCAGGGTCAAAGGTCAGGGTCGGTTTAAATAGCCAAATCAGGGCTTGAGCTAAGATATTGTCAGGGTCAAAGGTCAGGGTCAGTGTAAATAGCCAAAGCAGGGCTTGATTTAAGATATTGCCAGGGTCAAAGGTCAGGGTCGGTGTAAATGGCCAAATCAGGCCTTGACCTAAGATCTTGTCAGGGTCAAGGTCACAGCCAGGGTCAAAGTTCAGGGTTGGTGTAAATAGCCAAAGTGGGGCTTGACCTAAGATATGGTCAGAGTCAATGTCAAAGGTCAGGATCAAAGGTCAGGGTCAATGTGTTTTAGGGCTAGGTTCATACCTATCGTTTCATGAACGCACTTTTTGTGTATGCTTTTTTTTTTTTCGCGGTATCACGCATTTTCACACTGCACACATAGTGTATGGGTTTCAATGGGTTGGCCTATGCTTGACAAAAGTAGCACATGTATCTTTTTGAGTGTTGAGCTGTGTGCGAGAGTTTTGACACGCACAAAAACGTGGGTCTCCTTACAGCGTTTGGGATGCTGTTAACAATAAATATGTGAATGCGCACAAAAACACACATTCATAGAATGTTCAGGTGTGAATAATAATTCAGAAAAAGATACACTGTAAAGGGAAAAAAAAACAAAACAAAAACTAAATACATAAGTAAAAAAGTAAAGATAAAATCGATAAATCAGGCCTTAATCTGAGATAATGTCAGGGTCAAGGTCACAGTCAGGGTCAAAGGTCAGGGTCAGTGGGGGGTTTTTTAGGCTAGGTCCAAACCTAGCATTTCATGACCAATCCCCAACCTGGATTGGCAGGGGGCAGGCCTCCTTAAATACCCAGGGTCAGCCCAGTTGGGGAGGGCAGTGGAGAGAGGCAGCTGCAGCCAGGTGGGCTGGCAGGGCCTGAGGATGATTTACGGGGCTCAGAAGCCACATGTAGGACAGCTAGCACCACATACTTTCTATTTTGCTACACTATCCCTGAGTGCAAAGGGCAATTGCTAAAAGCCTGGCTGAGTCAATGTGAGGCCTAACCACTTTGTGCTAGCTGTGCCTGAAGATTAGAGAGGAAGCGATGTGCTGGAGGTGAAAAACCTGAAGATTAGAGAGGAAGCGATGTGCTGGAGGTGAAAGACCTGGAGATTAGAGAGGAAGCGATGTGCTGGAGGAAAAAGACCTGGAGATTAGAGAGGAAGCGATGTGCTGGAGGAGAAAGACCTGGAGATTAGAGAGGAAGCGATGTGCTGGAGGAGAAAGACCTGGAGATTAGAGAGGAAGCGATGTGCTGGAGGAGAAAGACCTGGATATTAGAGATGAAGCGATGTGCTGGAGGTGAAAAACCTGAAGATTAGAGAGGAAGCGATGTGCTGGAGGTGAAAGACCTGGAGATTAGAGAGGAAGCGATGTGCTGGAGGAGAAAGACCTGGAGATTAGAGAGGAAGCGATGTGCTGGAGGAGAAAGACCTGAAGATTAGAGAGGAAGCGATGTGCTGGAGGAGAAAGACCTGGAGATTAGAGAGGAAGCGATGTGCTTCAGGAGAAAGTAATGAGGAGAGCCAGCACCTGTGAGTGGACCTGGTGTATGGATTGAGTTGTCCCTGCAGAGAGCGCTGTTACCTTTCTTCTTTTCCATGCTGGAGGAGAAAGACCTGAAGATTAGAGAGGAAGCGATGTACTGGAGGAGAAAGACCTGATGATTAGAGAGGAAGTGATGTGCTGGAGGGGAAAGACCTGAAGATTAGAGAGGAAGAAATGTGCTGAAGGGGAAAAATCTGAAGATTAGAGAGGAAGCGATGTGCTGGAGGAGAAAGACCTAAAGATTAGAGAGGAAGCGATGTGCTGGAGGAGAAAGACCTGAAGATTAGAGAGGAAGCGATGTACTGGAGGAGAAAGACCTGGAGATTATAGAGGAAGCGATGTGCTGGAGGGGAAAGACCTGAAGATTAGAGAGGAAGCGATGTGCTGGAGAAAGACCTGAAGATTAGAGAGGAAGCGATGTGCTGGAGGGGAAAGACCTGAAGATTAGAGATAAAGCGATGTACTGGAGGAAAAAGACTTGAAGATTAGAGATGAAGCGATGTGCTTAAGGAGAAAGACCTGGAGATTAGAGAGGAAGCGATGTGCTGGAGGAGAAAGACCTGGAGATTAGAGAGGAAGCGATGTGCTGGAGGAGAAAGACCTGGAGATTAGAGAGGAAGCGATGTGCTGGAGGAGAAAGACCTGGAGATTAGAGAGGAAGCGATGTGCTGGAGGAGAAAGACCTGGAGATTAGAGAGGAAGCGATGTGCTGGAGGAGAAAGACCTGAAGATTAGAGAGGAAGCGATGTGCTGGAGGAAAAAGACTTTAAGATTAGAGAGGAAGCGATGTGCTGGAGGAAAAAGACTTGAAGATTAGAGAGGAAGCGATGTGCTGGAGGAGAAAGACCTGGAGATTAGAGAGGAAGCGATGTGCTGGAGGAGAAAGACCTGGAGATTATAGAGGAAGCGATGTGCTTAAGGAGAAAGACCTGGAGATTAGAGAGGAAGCGATGTGCTGGAGGAGAAAGACCTGGAGATTAGAGAGGAAGCGATGTGCTGGAGGAGAAAGACCTGGAGATTAGAGAGGAAGCGATGTGCTGGAGGAGAAAGACCTGGAGATTAGAGAGGAAGCGATGTGCTGGAGGAAAAAGACCTGAAGATTAGAGAGGAAGCGATGTACTGGAGGAGAAAGACCTGGAGATTAGAGAGGAAGCGATGTGCTGGAGGAGAAAGACCTGGAGATTAGAGAGGAAGCGATGTGCTGGAGGAAAAAGACTTTAAGATTAGAGAGGAAGCGATGTGCTGGAGGAAAAAGACTTGAAGATTAGAGAGGAAGCGATGTGCTGGAGGAGAAAGACCTGGAGATTAGAGAGGAAGCGATGTGCTGGAGGAGAAAGACCTGGAGATTAGAGAGGAAGCGATGTGCTGGAGGAAAAAGACCTCAAGATTAGAGAGGAAGCGATGTACTGGAGGAGAAAGACCTGGAGATTAGAGAGGAAGCGATGTGCTGGAGGAAAAAGACTTGAAGATTAGAGAGGAAGCGATGTGCTGGAGGAAAAAGACTTGAAGATTAGAGAGGAAGCAATGTGCTGGAGGAGAAAGACCTGGAGATTAGAGAGGAAGCGATGTGCTGGAGGAAAAAGACCTGGAGATTAGAGAGGAAGCGATGTGCTGGAGGAAAAAGACTTAAAGATTAGAGAGGAAGCGATGTGCTGGAGGAAAAAGACCTGGAGATTAGAGAGGAAGCGATGTGCTGGAGGAAAAAGACCTGAAGATTAGAGAGGAAGCGATGTGCTGGAGGAAAAAGACCTGAAGATTAGAGAGGAAGCGATGTGCTGGAGGAGAAAGACCTGAAGATTAGAGAGGAAGCGATGTGCTGGAGGAAAAAGACCTGAAGATTAGAGAGGAAGCGATGTGCTGGAGGAGAAAGACCTGGATATTAGAGAGGAAGCGATGTGCTGGAGGAGAAAGACCTGAAGATTATAGAGGAAGCGATGTGCTGGAGGAGAAAGACCTGGATATTAGAGAGGAAGCGATGTGCTGGAGGAGAAAGACCTGAAGATTAGAGAGGAAGCGATGTGCTGGAGGAGAAAGACCTGAAGATTAGAGATGAAGCGATGTGCTGGAGGAGAAAGACCTGAAGATTAGAGAGGAAGCCATGTGCTGGAGAAAGACCTGAAGATTAGAGAGGAAGCGATGTGCTGGAGTAGAAAGACCTGAAGATTAGAGATGAAGCGATGTGCTGGAGGAGAAAGACCTGAAGATTAGAGAGGAAGCGATGTGCTGGAGGAGAAAGACCTGGAGATTAGAGAGGAAGCGATGTGCTGGAGGAGAAAGACCTGGAAATTAGAGAGGAAGCGTTGTGCTGGAGGTGAAAGACCTGGAAATTAAAGAGGAAGCGATGTGCTGGAGGAGAAAGACCTGGAGATTAGAGAGGAAGCAGTGTGCTGGAGGTGAAAGACCTGGAAATTAGAGAGGAAGCGATGTGCTGGAGGAGAAAGACCTGGAGATTAAAAAGGAAGCAATGTGCTGGAGGAAAAAGACCTGGAGATTAGAGAGGAAGCGATGTGCTTAAGGAGAAAGACCTGGAGATTAGAGAGGAAGCGATGTGCTGGAGGAGAAAGACCTGGAGATTAGAGAGGAAGCGATGTGCTGGAGGAAAAAGACTTTAAGATTAGAGAGGAAGCGATGTGCTGGAGGAGAAAGACCTGGAGATTAGAGAGGAAGCGATGTGCTGGAGGAGAAAGACCTGGAGATTAGAGAGGAAGCGATGTGCTGGAGGAAAAAGACTTGAAGATTAGAGAGGAAGCGATGTGCTGGAGGAGAAAGACCTGGAGATTAGAGAGGAAGCGATGTGCTGGAGGAGAAAGACCTGGAGATTAGAGAGGAAGCGATGTGCTGGAGGAAAAAGACCTGAAGATTAGAGAGGAAGCGATGTACTGGAGGAGAAAGACCTGGAGATTAGAGAGGAAGCGATGTGCTGGAGGAAAAAGACTTGAAGATTAGAGAGGAAGCGATGTGCTGGAGGAAAAAGACTTTAAGATTAGAGAGGAAGCGATGTGCTGGAGGAAAAAGACTTGAAGATTAGAGAGGAAGCAATGTGCTGGAGGAGAAAGACCTGGAGATTAGAGAGGAAGCGATGTGCTGGAGGAAAAAGACCTGGAGATTAGAGAGGAAGCGATGTGCTGGAGGAAAAAGACTTGAAGATTAGAGAGGAAGCGATGTGCTGGAGGAAAAAGACTTGAAGATTAGAGAGGAAGCGATGTGCTGGAGGAGAAAGACCTGGAGATTAGAGAGGAAGCGATGTGCTGGAGGAGAAAGACCTGGAGATTAGAGAGGAAGCGATGTGCTGGAGGAAAAAGACCTGAAGATTAGAGAGGAAGCGATGTACTGGAAGAGAAAGACCTGAAGATTATAGAGGAAGCGATGTGCTGGAGGAAAAAGACTTGAAGATTAGAGAGGAAGCGATGTGCTGGGGGAAAAATACCTGGAGATTAGAGAGGAAGCGATGTGCTGGAGGAGAAAGACCTGGAGATTAGAGAGGAAGCGATGTGCTGGAGGAAAAAGACCTGAAGATTAGAGAGGAAGCGATGTGCTGGAGGAAAAAGACCTGAAGATTAGAGAGGAAGCGATGTGCTGGAGGAGAAAGACCTGAAGATTAGAGAGGAAGCGATGTGCTGGAGGAAAAAGACCTGAAGGTTAGAGAGGAAGCGATGTACTGGAGGAGAAAGACCTGGAGATTAGAGAGGAAGCGATGGGCTGGAGGAAAAAGACTTTAAGATTAGAGAGGAAGCGATGTGCTGGAGGAAAAAGACTTGAAGATTAAAGAGGAAGCAATGTGCTGGAGGAGAAAGACCTGGAGATTAGAGAGGAAGCGATGTGCTGGAGGAAAAAGACCTGAAGATTAGAGAGGAAGCGATGTGCTGGAGGAAAAAGACCTGAAGATTAGAGAGGAAGCGATGTGCTGGAGGAGAAAGACCTGGATATTAGAGAGGAAGCGATGTGCTGGAGGAGAAAGACCTGAAGATTATAGAGAAAGCGATGTGCTGGAGGAGAAAGACCTGGATATTAGAGAGGAAGTGATGTGCTGGAGGAGAAAGACCTGAAGATTAGAGAGGAAGCGATGTGCTGGAGGAGAAAGACCTGAAGATTAGAGATGAAGCGATGTGCTGGAGGAGAAAGACCTGAAATTTAGAGAGGAAGCCATGTGCTGGAGAAAGACCTGAAGATTAGAGAGGAAGCGATGTGCTGGAGGAGAAAGACCTGGAGATTAGAGAGGAAGCGATGTGCTGGAGGAGAAAGACCTGAAGATTAGAGAGGAAGCGATGTGCTGGAGGAAAAAGACTTGAAGATTAGAGATGAAGCGATGTGCTGGAGGAGAAAGACCTGAAGATTAGAGAGGAAGCGATGTGCTGGAGGAAAAAGACCTGGAGATTAGAGAGGAAGCAATGTGCTTAAGGAGAAAGACCTGGAGATTAGAGAGGAAGCGATGTGCTGGAGGAGAAAGACCTGGAGATTAGAGAGGAAGCGATGTGCTGGAGGAAAAAGACTTTAAGATTAGAGAGGAAGCGATGTGCTGGAGGAAAAAGACTTGAAGATTAGAGAGGAAGCGATTTGCTGGAGGAGAAAGACCTGGAGATTAGAGAGGAAGCGATGTGCTGGAGGAGAAAGACCTGGAGATTAGAGAGGAAGCGATGTGCTGGAGGAGAAAGACCTGGAGATTAGAGAGGAAGCGATGTGCTGGAGGAGAAAGACCTGGAGATTAGAGAGGAAGCGATGTGCTGGAGGAGAAAGACCTGTAGATTAGAGAGGAAGCAATGTGCTGGAGGAAAAAGACCTGAAGATTAGAGAGGAAGTGATGTACTGGAGGAGAAAGACCTGGAGATTAGAGAGGAAGCGATGTGCTGGAGGAAAAAGACCTGAAGATTAGAGAGGAAGCGATGTACTGGAGGAGAAAGACCTGGAGATTAGAGAGGAAGCGATGTGCTGGAGGAAAAAGACTTGAAGATTAGAGAGGAAGCGATGTGCTGGAGGAAAAAGACTTGAAGATTAGAGAGGAAGCGATGTGCTGGAGGAAAAAGACTTTAAGATTAGAGAGGAAGCGATGTGCTGGAGGAAAAAGACTTGAAGATTAGAGAGGAAGCGATGTGCTGGAGGAGAAAGATCTGGAGATTAGAGAGGAAGCGATGTGCTAGAGGAAAAAGACCAGGAGATTAGAGAGGAAGTGATGTGCTGGAGGAAAAAGACTTGAAGATTAGAGAGGAAGCGATGTGCTGGAGGAAAAAGACTTGAAGATTAGAGAGGAAGCGATGTGCTGGAGGACAAAGACCTGGAGATTAGAGAGGAAGCGATGTGCTGGAGGAGAAAGACCTGGAGATTAGAGAGGAAGCGATGTGCTGGAGGAAAAATACCTGAAGATTAGAGAGGAAGCGATGTACTGGAGGAGAAAGACCTGGAGATTAGAGAGGAAGCGATGTGCTGGAGGAAAAAGACTTGAAGATTAGAGAGGAAGCGATGTGCTGGAGGAAAAAGACTTTAAGATTAGAGAGGAAGCGATGTGCTGGAGGAAAAAGACTTGAAGATTAGAGAGGAAGCGATGTGCTGGAGGAGAAAGACCTGGAGATTAGAGAGGAAGCGATGTGCTGGAGGAAAAAGACCTGGAGATTAGAGAAGAAGCGATGTGCTGGAGGAAAAAGACTTGAAGATTAGAGAGGAAGCGATGTGCTGGAGGAAAAAGACTTGAAGATTAGAGAGGAAGCGATGTGCTGGAGGAGAAAGACCTGGAGATTAGAGAGGAAGCGATGTGCTGGAGGAAAAAGACCTGAAGATTAGAGAGGAAGCGATGTACTGGAGGAGAAAGACCTGAAAATTTTAGAGGAAGCGATGTGCTGGAGGAAAAAGACCTGGAGATTAGAGAGGAAGCGATGTGCTGGAGGAGAAAGACCTGGAGATTAGAGAGGAAGCGATGTGCTGGAGGAAAAAGACCTGAAGATTAGAGAGGAAGCGATGTGCTGGAGGAAAAAGACCTGAAGATTAGAGAGGAAGCGATGTGCTGGAGGAGAAAGACCTGAAGATTAGAGAGGAAGCGATGTGCTGGAGGAAAAAGACCTGAAGATTAGAGAGGAAGTGATGTACTGGAGGAGAAAGACCTGGAGATTAGAGAGGAAGCGATGGGCTGGAGGAAAAAGACTTTAAGATTAGAGAGGAAGCGATGTGCTGGAGGAAAAAGACTTGAAGATTAAAGAGGAAGCAATGTGCTAGAGGAGAAAGACCTGGAGATTAGAGAGGAAGCGATGTGCTGGAGGAGAAAGACCTGGATATTAGAGAGGAAGCGATGTGCTGGAGGAGAAAGACCTGAAGATTAGAGAGGAAGCGATGTGCTGGAGGAGAAAGACCTGAAGATTAGAGATGAAGCGATGTGCTGGAGGAGAAAGACCTGAAATTTAGAGAGGAAGCCATGTGCTGGAGAAAGACCTGAAGATTACAGAGGAAGCGATGTGCTGGAGGAGAAAGACCTGGAGATTAGAGAGGAAGCGATGTGCTGGAGGAGAAAGACCTGAAGATTAGAGAGGAAGCGATGTGCTGGAGGAGAAAGACCTGAAGATTAGAGAGGAAGCGATGTGCTGGAGGAAAAAGACTTGAAGATTAGAGATGAAGCGATGTGCTGGAGGAGAAAGACCTGAAGATTATAGAGGAAGCGATGTGCTGGAGGAAAAGACCTGGAGATTAGAGAGGAAGCGATGTGCTTAAGGAGAAAGACCTGGAGATTAGAGAGGAAGCGATGTGCTGGAGGAGAAAGACCTGGAGATTAGAGAGGAAGCGATGTGCTGGAGGAAAAAGACTTTAAGATTAGAGAGGAAGCGATGTGCTGGAGGAAAAAGACTTGAATATTAGAGAGGAAGCGATGTGCTGGAGGAGAAAGACCTGGAGATTAGAGAGGAAGCGATGTGCTGGAGGAAAAAGACCTGGAGATTAGAGAGGAAGTGATGTACTGGAGGAGAAAGACCTGGAGATTAGAGAGGAAGCGATGTGCTGGAGGAGAAAGACCTGGAGAGTAGAGAGGAAGCGATGTGCTGGAGGAGAAAGACCTGGAGAGTAGAGAGGAAGCGATGTGCTGGAGGAGAAAGACCTGGAGATTAGAGAGGAAGCGATGTGCTGGAGGAAAAAGACTTGAAGATTAGAGAGGAAGCGATGTGCTGGAGGAGAAAGACCTGGAGATTAGAGAGGAAGCGATGTGCTGGAGGAAAAAGACCTGGAGATTAGAGAGGAAGTGATGTACTGGAGGAGAAAGACCTGGAGATTAGAGAGGAAGCGATGTGCTGGAGGAGAAAGACCTGGAGAGTAGAGAGGAAGCGATGTGCTGGAGGAGAAAGACCTGGAGATTAGAGAGGAAGCGATGTGCTGGAGGAAAAAGACTTGAAGATTAGAGAGGAAGCGATGTGCTGGAGGAAAAAGACTTGAAGATTGGAGAGGAAGCGATGTGCTGGAGGAGAAAGACCTGAAGATTAGAGAGGAAGCGATGTGCTGGAGGAGAAAGACCTGGAGATTAGAGAGGAAGTGATGTGCTGGAGGAGAAAGACCTGGAGATTAGAGAGGAAGCGATGTGCTGGAGGAGAAAGACCTGGAGATTAGAGAGGAAGCGATGTGCTGGAGGAGAAAGACCTGGAGATTAGAGAGGAAGTGATGTGCGGGAGGTGAAATGGAGTGTATATACTGGACTGTATATAGTTGTCTCAAGCAAGCGCTACCAATTCTAATGGGCATCCCATTTTCCCCTTACCCCATCCAAGTACAATCCCTTCAAAAAAATAAAAAAACGAATTTCTCTGACTGTTCTATGTCTCTGAGTGTCTGAGAAGGGAATGCCGGGCTGAGCAAGGTGACGGGTGAACCACAATATCCAGCAGCTCCTACGGGGGTGCTACAGATGCCACATCATTTTATGAAAATGATCAACCAACAGAGGGCTGAATTCAAAGACACCCCAAAAATTAAAGTGAAAAAATTATGGGGCAGGCTAGTCCGTTTTGCTGAAATTTCATTGCAGCAACTCAAAATGGTCCTTAGAAGTTTGTTTGGCCCCCACGTGCTTGTATGCATGCCTGACAACATCGGGGCATGCTCCCAATGAGACAACAGATGGTGTCCTGGGGTATTTCCTCTCAGATCTGGACCGGGGCATCACTGAGCTCCTGAACAGACTTAGGTGCAACCTGGCGGCGTCCGATGGACCGAACCATAATGTCCCAGAGGTATTCTATTGGATTTAGGTCAGGCGAGCGTGGGGGCCATTCATTGGTGTCAATTCCTTCATCTTGTGGCGGCATACTCTCGCCACAAGAGGCCGGGCATTGTCATGCACCGGGAGGAACACAGGACCCACTGCACCAGCGTAGGGTCTGACAATGGGTCCAACGATTTCATCCCGATACCTAATGGCAGTCAGGGTGCCATTGTCACCAGCCCCCCCAGACCATCACTGACCCACCACCAATCCGGTCATGCTGAAGATAGCAGCCATAACCCCGGTATTTTTAAAAATGGCGGGCGGTCCGCTTTCAGATAAAAGTGGTCTCTGTGGCGGATTCGCCGCAAGATCACTTTTATTGGCGTCGGGAGAGGTGCCCCCCCCCCCCCCCCGGTCATCTCCGCTGCTTACCGGAGCCGTCAGTAGCGGCAGAGACGATCCGATCCTTTCCCATCTGAGGCCTGGAGCCAAGTAAGGGAAAGATGGCCCCCACTCTACTCAATGACGTTGGATGACGGAAGTGATGTTACTTCCGCCCAATGGCCTTAAAGGGACATTTTTTTTTTATCGACCAAAAAAACCCACATTTTATTTTTTATTTTTATTGCATTTTAGTGTAAATATGAGAATTGAGGTCTTTTTGCCCCCCAGATCTCACATTTAAGAGGACCTGTCATGCTTTTTTTCTATTACAAGGGATGTTTACATTCCTTGTAATAGGAATAAAAATGATAAAAAAATGTTTTTTTAAAGGGACAGTGTAAATATAAAAAATAAAAAGTAAAATAAATAAGAAAAAAAAATGTAAGTGCCCCGTCCCTCTGTGCTCGCGCGCAGAAGCAGACGCATACACAAGTCACGCCCACATATGTAAACGGAGTGAGAGTGAGACCCCCTCTGTAACTCAAAACTGGTAACCTGTAGACATTTTTAAACGCCGCCTATGGAGATTTTTAAAGGTGGAAGTTTGTCGCCATTCCACGAGCGGACGCAATTTTGAAGCGTGACATGTTGGGTATCAATTTACTCGGTAACATTATCTTTCATAATATAAACATAAAAAAAAAAAAATTGGGCTAACTTTACTGTTTTCTTATTTTTTTATTCAATAAAGTGTATTTTTTCCCCAAAAATTTAGTTTGTAAGACCGCTGCGCAAATACAGTGTGACATAAAATATTGCAACGACCGCTATTTTATTCTCTAGGGTGCCTGAAAAAATATATAATGTCTAAGTAATTTTCTAGCAAAAAAAAATGATTTTAACTTGTAAACAACAAGTTTGAAAAATAGGCCCGATCCTTAAGTGGTTAAATTCTATTCTATTCAAATGTGTTCTATTCGAAATTAGAATTTTGGAAGACGGTTATCTATTTTATTCTATACTTTTCTTTACTATTATATTCTAATCTATTCTAGTAAAATTTACTCTATTTAAAATTTGGATTTTGGGAGATGATTTTATTCTTTCTATTTTATTCTATTCTATTGAGCTCTATTCTATTGTTTTTTCTATTCTATTCTATTTTTTTCTGTTCTGTTCTAATTTTTTCTATTCAAATTAGAATTTATTCTATTTAAAATTCCAACTTCAGAAAATGGTAATAGTCTTTCTATTCCATTTTATTCTATTCTATTCTAGTCTATTGTTTTATTCTATTCTATTATTTTCAAGTCTATTCTAATCTATTCTATTGAAATCTATTCTATTTGAAATTTGAATTTCGGAAGGTGATTGTATTCTCTTTTATTCTATTCTATAGTTTTTTTTTTACTATTTTATTCTATTCTATTCTAATCTATTCAAATTAGAATTTATTCTATTCAAAATGCCAACTTAAGAAAATGGTTATAGTCTTTCTATTTTTTTTTCCATTCTATTCTAGTCCATTGTTTTATTTTATTCTATTATTTTCTATTCTATTCTATTGAAATTTATTCTATTTGAAACTCGAATTTCGGAAGATAATTGTATTCTTTCTATTTTATTCTATTGGATTCTATTCTATTGTTTTTTTTCTATTTTATTCTATTCTATTAAAATTAGAATTTATTACATTCAAAATTCCAACTTCCAAAGATGGTTATAGTCTTTCTATTGTATTCTATTCTATGCTTTTATTTTCTATTCTATTCTACTTTTTTATTCTATTGTATCCCATTCTTTTCTATTCCTTTAATTTCTATTCTATTGTATTCTATTTTTTTAGTTTCTATTGTAGTATATTATTTTCTCTTCTATTCTATTCCTTTATTTTCTATTTTATTTTATTCTACTCTTGTTTTCTAATTCGATTAGAATTTCGGCCAAATTTAATTTCAATATTCATTTCATTATTTCGGATTTGTTTTAATTCGTAACTATTGTAATTCGGAAATTCGAATGAATGAATGAATGATGAAAGAATAATGAAAAAATTAATCCGAAATTTAAATTTGGGACGAAACTCACAGGAAAGAAGTCAGAGAAATTCTGATCTACACTGGAAGTGTCACTAATCTTACATGAATCGTTATAGTTACTTATTTTTACTACTCGTCTATTTTACTAACCCCGCCCACCTTGAACTGTTATTTTTTTCTCTATATGCGTTGCGTTTTTCTAATTAGTCTCTTCATTTGAAATGTAAATATTCTGTGATTGGTCATCGGGGTGTATGTCGGAGAGGAAGGGGTTACCAGGCAGAAGTGCTGTTTAATAATAAATGACCCCCCCTCTCCCCCCCTCCATAGGAGATATGTCCCAGCCTGGACTCTGTTCTATGTAATGAGGACGGCGGCTCTTCCCGGGTTATAAACACACTTTATGTGGTCCGTGTTCCATATACACACGTGGAGATAAGACGGCGGATCTGTCATGTCACACTCAGCCCCCCCACTGTTTACACCCCCCCACATACACGACCCCATTATTTATTTCCCAAATAATGACAGAAGGACGACCCCCTCTCCCCCCCCCCCCCCCCGCCGCTCCCCACCGACGGGCAAAAGACATTTTTATTCTGTAAATATTACCAGGGTCCCGTGACATCATAAAACCCGACACTCTTCTTCCAGGGCTCCAGTCTAAACAAAGATTTTCCTACAGATGGCAAAGCCATTGGCAGCTCTAAGAACCAATTCACAGCTGAGCGCAGCGTCTTTGAGCGCTTTTCCGGCGTTTTTGGCGCGTTTCTATGCGTTTCTATGCAGCGTTTTTGGGCTTTGCGGGGTTTTTTTTTTTTATTAGCCAATGGAGAAAACTATTATCCGTTGCAGCATTTGTTGCTAGGTATTTAAGCTTTTTTAACTTTTCCCTTAGCTTTTATTTCTTCTTTTATTATTATTAATTTATTATAATGGTTTTTTTTTTCCCGTTAGAGTAAGGGGGTTCGAGTTCAGTTTATGTTAGGGTTAGGATTAGGAGTTGGGGTTAGGATTTATTTATTTATTTATTATTATATGAATAATAATAAATGAATAAAATGATGTAAAATAAATACACAAATAATGAAGAATCATAAATAAAAAAATAAATAAATTCAATAAATTAATACTAAGTAACAATAAATAAATAATTAACCCTTACCCCTTAAAAAATAAAATATTAATAAATAACCGATCATCTGACAATGTGTGTTGTTGTTTGCGTGTACGCTGCAGTGCACACACCTTGGATCAGGCTTGTTCATGGCGTGGTCTGAGGCCCCCCCCCAGGATGGGGAATTTTTCCTCGCCAGGTTTTTGGGGACATCTCTCTTTGTGGTGCAGCAAATCATCTGATGGAGGAAAGTCCGGATTGGTGGAAGATGAGGAGGGGGCGGAAGGAGCGGCCGGATTTCCCGGAGGTCTGTGTATCCATTTAATCATCAGGAAATATTTCTTGTTACATAGTTACAGAAGAGGCTCTTTCCTGCTCATCCAAACTTTAGAAACTACTTTGTATCTGCAGAAGGAACATTCTAGAGAACAGATCCAGCCGGAAATCCCCAACCATGGCCAATTAAAGAGGACCTGTCACCAGAATTCACACTTCACCCAGGCAACATTTGTCAGCATTACAAACTTTCCAATATTCTAACATAACTCCCCCTACTGACCAGCCTGGCCTAGGCACAGATCACATGGTCTCTGCTGTAATCTCCCTTCTAATCATTGTGGGAGGGGCAGAGACACAAACTACTGCAGGGAAATCTCACCATTGTGGGAGGGGCAGAGACACAAACTACTGCAGGGAAATCCCACCATTGTGGGAGGGGCAGAGACACAAACTACTGCAGGGAAATCCCACCATTGTGGGAGGGGCAGAGACACAAACTACTGCAGGAAATCTCACCATTGTGGGAGGGGCAGAAACACAAACTACTGCAGGGAAATCTCACCATTGTGGGAGGGGCAGAGACACAAACTACTGCAGGGAAATCTCACCATTGTGGGAGGGGCAGAGACACAAACTACTGGAGGAGATCTCACCATTGTGGGAGGGGCAGAGACACAAACTATTGCAGGAAATCTCACCATTGTGGGAGGGGCAGAGACACAAACTACTGCAGGAAATCTCATCATTGTGGGAGGGGCAGAGACACAAACTACTGCAGGAAATCTCACCATTGTGGGAGGGGCAGGGACACAAACTACTGCAGGAAATCTCATCATTGTGGGAGGGGCAGAGACACAAACTACTGCAGGGAAATCTTACCATTGTGGGAGGGGCAGAGACTCAAACTAGAGGTAGGGAATCTTACCATTGTGGGAGGGGCAGAGACACAAACTACAGGTAGGAAATCTCCCCATTGTGGGAGGGGCAGAGACACAAACTACTGCAGGAAATCTCACCATTGTGGGAGGGGCAGAGACAAACTACTGCAGGAAATCTCATCATTGTGGGAGGAATTTACAGAGAATGGTGGGAAAAAGAGAAAATATCCAGTGAGCGGCAGTTGTGTGGAGGAAAATGCCTTGTTGAGGTCAGAGGAGAATGGGCAGACTGGCTCCAGATGATGGAAAGGGAACAGTAACTCAAATAACCACTTGTTACACCCAAGGTATGCAGAATACCATCTCTGAACACACAGCACATCCAATCTTGAAGCAGATGGACTACAGCAGCAGAAGACCACACCGGGTGCCGCTCCTGTCAGCTAAGAACAGGAAACTTGAGGCTACAATTGGCACAGGATCACCAAAATTGGACAATAGAAGATTGGAAAAAACGTTGCCTGGTCTGATGAGTCTGGATTTCAGTTCCGACATTCAGATGGTGGGGTCAGAATTTGGTGCATGGATCCATCCTGCCTTGTATCACCGGTTCAGGGTGGGGGTGGGGGTGTAATGGTGTGGGGGGGATGGGGTATCACCGGTTCAGGCTGGGGGTGGGGGTGTAATGGTGTGGGGGGTACTTTATTGGCACACTTTGGGCCCCTTAGTACCAATTGATCATGGTTTAATCACCACGTCCTACCTGAGTATTGTTGCTGACCATGTCCATCCCTTTATGACTACAGTGTCCCCATCTTCTGATGGCTCCTTCCAGCAGGATAATGCACCATGTCACAAAGCTCCAATCATCTCACCACTGGACAATGAGGTCCCTGTCCTCCAATGGCCTCCACACTCACCACATCTGAACTGGAGATTGGCATCATGGATGTGCAGCCAACAAATCTGCAGCAACTGTGTGATGTTATCAGGTCACTATGGAGGAAAATCTCTGAGGAACGTTTCCAGCACCTTGTTGTATCTCCGCCACCAAGAATGAAGGAAGAAGGGGGTCCAACCCGCTACTAGCAAGGAGGACCTAATAAAGTGTCCGGTGAGTGTATATATACTGTATATAAGATATTTCTCTCTCTGCACATCCTGTATCCTCCATATCGGCTCTGCACATTCCTGTCCTCTATGATTTGTCCATTTGTTTGGCTGGATTCCAGCTTTGTTTATTATAGAGAAGAGCTGGAGATGGTCCCACCTGCCCCGATCTGTCCGGGAATAACAGATCGCAGACGGCTCCACTGCGGCCGGCACCCTGAACCAGACCAGTCGGCTTCAGCCAATCACCCAACCGATGGCAGTGACCGCAACACAAGGAAGGGTTATGAAAGTGTACGTCATCTTCCAATAATGACGGAAAGAGGAGCTCCACCTATTATAAAGACATTGAGTTCTACACTATATTACCAAAAGTATTGGGACGCCTGCCTTTACACACATGAACTTTAGTGACATCCCAGTCTTAGTCCGGAGGGTTCAATGTTGAGTTGGCCCACCCTTTGCAGCTATAACAGCTTCAACTCTTCCAGAAGCGGATTTGACCATTCTTCCAGAAGTGCATTTGTGAGGTCAGGCACTGATGTTGGACGAGAAGGCCTGGCTCGCAGTCTCCACTCTAATTCATCCCAAATGTGTTCTATGGGGTTGAGGTCAGGATTCTGTGCAGGCCAGTCAAGTTCCTCCACCCCAGACTTGCTCATCCATGTCTTTATGGACCTTGCTTTGTGCACTGGTGCGCAGTCATGTTGGAACAGGAAAGGGCCGTCCCCAAACTGTTCCCACAAAGTTGGGAGCATGAAATTGTCCAAAATCTCTTGGTATGCTGACGCCTTAAGAGTTCCCTTCACTGGAACTAAGGGGCCAAGACCAACCCCTAAAACCCCCACACCATAATCCCCCCTCCACCAAATGATTTGGATCAGAGCACAAAGCAAGGTCCATAAAGACATGGATGAGCGAGTTTGGGGTGGAGGAACTTGACCGGCCTGCACAGAGTCCTTATGCAAACCGATAGAACACCTTTGGGATGAATCAGAGCTGAGACTGCGAGCCAGGCCTTTTCATCCAATATCAGTGCCTGACCTCACAAATGCTCTTCTGGAAGAACGGTCAAACATTCCCATAGACACCCTCCTAAACCTTGTGGACGGACTTCCCAGAAGAGTTGAAGCTATTAAAGCTGCAAAGGGCGGAGCCAACTCAATATTGAACCCTACGGGCTAAGACTGGGATGCCATTAAACTTCATGTGTGTGTAAAGGCAGGCGTCCCAATACTTTTGAGATGGGAATGAGGGACACCTACTAGCAAACGTATGTAGGCAAAGTTCAGGTGTCCCAATACTTTTGGTAATATAGTGTATTTACAGAGTTGAATGTTACATTCTCCAAGATTCACTGTACAAATCATCCCAATTGGACCAGTGGCGGACGCTCATATGGGGCTGCAGGGGCGCCGCCCCCCCTAATCCAAGCGCCCGACCCCTAATCTACATGCAGGACGCCGGACGCATGGATTTCAATGTTTTTTTTTAATTATTATTTATTTATTTCTTTAATTGACTTTTTATAGAAAATCTTTGATATACGAAACACGATTCAAATACAGGATGCACCTAATGACGCATTCTCACAGCACCAGGGATCTCCTAAACAGGGAACACAGTAAAAGCTGTTTGCTTTCAGACTGTCTCTCTCTCTCTCTGAGAGTCTATAAGGAGCCTCGTAAATAAAGCAATTGGGGGGGGGGGGGGAGCCACTGCTTTGACTTATTCACATATAAACTGGTGTTTGAGCTATTGAGCTCTGTTACTTTATTTTCTGGCTTCTTCCACAAAGTAGCGAATACTAAATTGAGAATAAGTAGGCCACAACGCCACCTACTGGCAGGAAATGAGAACATAAAAAAATTGATAGTCAATATTTTATATGCATATGACTGGGGAAAAAAAAAAAAGTTTTTATCCTTTATTACTAAATACAAATAAAGAACACACTGTAAATACACCACCAGTGTACATTCCAGTACGGGGCGCGTCTCGGGTTCGCGAACTTCCCAGATATATAGCGTTTCCCTCCACAGGACAGACACATAAACGTGATGTGTAGACCACGCAGCGCGCCATTCTGCAGCATTATGGGAAAACATAAATTGTCTTTTTGGGAAACTGTGAGATTGTTTGTGAGAAGTGTGTTTGCGCACACCAGGCGTGCACGGCTCTGCGTTTTTAATGGCGGTGTTTATGAGTCTGGGAATGCGTCTCTTTTCCACTAATAATCCCCGGTAGACACGGAGTGTGCGGTATATACTGTATACAGCCCTAAATCACCCGCCACTTCCCCTAAATACAGCCCATTCTTCTCCCTCTGTGTAAACACCTTCCAGGGGGGTCATTTTCACCTCATCGACCCAGAATCGTGCGATCCGGCCCCCCGACCGTCGTAAAAAATTTAAGTCTGTTTTTAAGATGCCTCGTAAGACAAGAATTCGCACACTAAGCGTCCTGTTTAGAAAAGCCTTACAGGCCATCTCGCGGCATATTTCAGGGGAAAATCCAATTCTGATGTGTTCTTGGCCCAAAGATCATCAATAGAAATGAAAAAAAATGGTAAGAATTTTTATTCTCAAAATTAAAAAGGCTTTCTATTTATTATTATTATTATTATTTTCCTTTAGTTTTTTTTCCAATTTAGCTGTTTTTTTTTTTTACAATACATTGTATTTTTTTTCATTGGTATACCTTTTTTAAATCTATTTTTCAACTTTTCTACATCCAACATCTCCTTAATATTGTTATTATCATTTTCCTTTTGTTTTGTTTTTTCCAATTAAATTTTCATTTTTTGAAAGTTTTTTTTTCATGACTATACTTTTTTAAATCTATTTATTAACTTTTTTTTTACATCCAATATCTCCTTATTATTATTGTTATTATTTTTTTTTTCATTTTGCTTTTTTCCAATTACATTTCCAGCTTTTTTAAGGTTTATTTTCATGACTATACCTTTTTTTTTTTAACTATTTTTCAAATTCTTATTGTTCCTTTTTTTTTCCAGTTTAATTTTTTTACATCACTATACTTTTTTTTAAACTATTTTTCAACCTTTTCATGACTATACTTTTTTTAAAACTATTTTGCAACTTTTTTTACATCCAAAATCTTATTATTCCTTTTTTTTTCCAATTCAATTTTCAGCTTTTTAGAAAAATATTTTTCATTACTATACTTTTTTTAAACTATTTTTCAACTTTTTTTACATTCAAAATCTTCTTATTATTCCTTTATTATTACTTATTTTTTTTCCCCAATTTAATTTTCAGCTTTTTTTAAGGTTTATTTTCATGATCATACTTTTTTTTTAAAACTATTTTTCAACTTTTTTACACCCTAAATCTACTTATTATTCCTTATTTTTTTTCCAATTTAATTTTCAGCTTTTTTGAAGGTTTTTTTTTCATTACTATACTTTTTTATTCTATTTTTCAACTTTTCTTTACATCCATATCTCCTTTTTATTGTTAATATCATTTTCCTTTTGTTTGTTTTTTTCTAATTCATTTTTCAGCTTTTTTTTAAGGTTTTTTTTTTCATTAATATACTTTGTTTAAAATCTAATCTAATCTAAGGTGGGGAGAGGGGCCCGGGTAGCAGAGGCAGGGGAATCCGATCATGAACAGGAGGGGGTAATTGGTGCTGCGGGAGGCATTTACTAGGACAGATCCCCTGTAGTTTTCCCCTGCTGCAATTGAAAGTTGGTGGGAGGGAGAGGAGATGAAGCAAGCATCACTGCAATAAAGGGGGTTATATAGGGGGGCCCGGGCCGCAGAGGCAGGGAGGATCCAATCATGCACAAGGGGGGTGATTGGTGCTGCGGGGGCATTTATGAAGACAGGTCCCCTGTAGTTTTCCCCTGCAGCAGCTGAAAATTGGTGGGAGGGACAGAAGAGATAAAGCCAACAGTGCTGCAAGGAAGGTGGGGGGGGGGGGGGTCATATGGGGGACCAGGGCAGATGAAGCAGGGGGAATCCGATCATGGACAGGAGGGGTGATCAGGGCCTCAGGGGGCAATTACTGGAACCGATACCCTGTATGGCTCTCCCTGCAGCAGCTAAAAGCCAGCTTCTCCTCCTCTCCCTCTTGCTGGCTTTTCCCCTGCAGCAGCTAAAAATTGGTGGGAGGGACCGGAGGGGTAAAGCCAACAGCACTGCAAGGAAGATTGGGGGTCACATTGGAGGGCCTGGGCAGCCTCCTCTCCCTCTTGCTGGCTTTCAGCTGCTGCAGGGAGAGCCATACAGCGGATCGGTTCTTGTAATCCCCCCCACCGCACCGTCACCCCCTCTTCTCCATGATCCAATTTCTTCTGCCCGGGCCCCCCTGCTGCGTTACTCTGCATTGCGGTAAAATGCACGTTTTTACCACAATGCCAGCAATCCTAATACGATACAATGTGACTCTTTACTCTACTTTATTGTTACTTTATTGAAGAAACTATTGAACACGATTTCTTGTGTTACACAAATTCTTCCACAAAACGTAAATCCACCAACAAGCGATAAAACAGGTGAAGGCGTTATCCTGGAGAAGACGGGGGAGGGGCAGGGGAGTGCAGGTGAGGGATGAGGAGATAAGAGGCGATGATGGAGGGCGGAATGATGATGCACATTCCTCAATACATCTGTCTGTCCTCCATCCTCCAGCTGACCTCGCTCGTCACACCTGAGAGCCGGCCGCTCCCATCACTCCGCGCTCTTCATTTATGGCAAAACCACTAATCACGTCACGTGCCACACATGTGAAGACGTCTGGCCAGAGAGCTTACACTCTATTGGTGACATAATGCTGCATCCAGAACACACACAGTATGAGAGAAACCAACCGAATCAGGACCGGAGCTGGCTGACTCCGAACACAGCTTGAGGCCGAGTGGCCCCCCCCCCAATACGGTCCGTCCCACTCAACACCTCACATAGAGCTTCCACCCTCTGTATCCTCCCTTATACTCTAATAGATTGTAAGCTCTTCTACCTTCTGTATCCTCCCTTATATCCTAATAGATTGTAAGCTCTTCTATCTTCTGTATCCTCCCTTATACTCTAATAGATTGTAAGCTCTTCTACCTTCTGTATTCTCCCACATACCCTAATAGATTGTAAGCTCTTCTACCTTCTGTATCCTCCCTTATACCCCAATAGATTGTAAGCTCTTTGGTCTTTTGTATCCTCCCCCTATACCTTAATAGACTGTGAGCTCATTGGTATCCTGTATTCTTCCTTATACCCTAATACCGTAATAGATTGTAAGCTCTTCTACCTTCTGTATCCACCCTTATAGACTGTAAGCTCTTCTACCTTCTGTATTCTCACTTATACCCCAAGAGATTGTAAGCTCTTTGGTCTTTTGTATCCTCCCCCTTTACCTTAATAAATTGTAAGCTCCTTGGTATCCTGTATCCTCCCTTATACTCTAATAGATTGTAAGCTCTTCTACCTTCTGTATCCCCCTTATACCCCAATGGAGTGTAAGCTCTTCCGTCTTCTGTATCCTCCCTTATACCCTAATAGATTGTAAGCTCTTCTACCTTCTGTATCCTCCCTTATACCCTAATAGATTGTAAGCTCTTCTACCTTCTGTATCCTCCCTTATACCCTAATAGAGTGTAAGCTCTTCTACCTTCTGTATCCTCCCTTATACCCTAATAGAGTGTAAGCTCTTCTACCTTCTGTATCCTCCCTTATACCCTAATAGAGTGTAAGCTCTTCTACCTTCTGTATCCTCTCTTATACCCTAATAGAGTGTAAGCTCTTCCACCTTCTGTATCCTCCCTTATACCCTAATAGAGTGTAAGCTCTTCTACCTTATGTATCCTCCCTTATACCCTAATAGAGTGTAAGCTCTTCTACCTTCTGTATCCTCCCTTATACCCTAATAGAGTGTAAGCTCTTCTACCTTCTGTATCCTCCCTTATACCCTAATAGAGTGTAAGCTCTTCTACCTTCTGTATCCTCCCTTATACCCTAATAGAGTGTAAGCTCTTCTACCTTATGTATCCTCCCTTATACCCTAATAGAGTGTAAGCTCTTCTACCTTCTGTATCCTCCCTTATACCCTAATAGAGTGTAAGCTCTTCTACCTTCTGTATCCTCCCTTATACCCTAATAGAGTGTAAGCTCTTCTACCTTCTGTATCCTCCCTTATACCCTAATAGAGTGTAAGCTCTTCTACCTTATGTATCCTCCCTTATACCCTAATAGAGTGTAAGCTCTTCTACCTTCTGTATCCTCCCTTATACCCTAATAGAGTGTAAGCTCTTCTACCTTCTGTATCCTCCCTTATACCCTAATAGAGTGTAAGCTCTTCTACCTTCTGTATCCTCCCTTATACCCTAATAGAGTGTAAGCTCTTCTACCTCCTGTATCCTCCCTTATACCCTAATGGATTGTAAGCTCTTCTACCCCCTGTATCCTTCTATATACCATAATAGATTGTCAGAAGGTCCTTTCCAACCTCTTGGCTGGTGGTGTCTCCAGTTGTCCACAGTCAATATGGAGGGTCATCTCAGGTCTCTGGCCACCTGAAGCTCCTGTGGGCTGCCCTCGTGTCCTCACTTTGTACAGCGCTGCAGAAGATGTTGGCGCCATGTAAAGTTATGATATTGCAGCTTTCATAGATCCCCCCCACCCCAAGGTGTGTCTCCATTGGCAGCTGTCCATTTTGGATCCAGCAGGAAGGAAGAGCCCCAATTACACCTCCGAACACTTCACCAACAATAAACAGGACGATAGAATGCTGACGGAGCGCCAAACACAACAGACAGGGACAGGGGATGAAGTCATAGGACTCCTGGAAGGTCTGTCTGGGGAGGGGGTGACGTCGCCCCCTACAGCTGACGCTGGGAATGGCAAGTCTGCTGATCAGATGACTTCTGGTGGAAGCGCCCCGGGGGCCCCGCGTGCCGGAGATCAAAGGGGACGCCAAGTGTTCTTAATACAGCTCAAGAGTTTGTATGATTAAAAAAATGTCTGAGATGACCGATAACAAGAGAACCTTTCAGTCTCACCTCCATCTGCGCAGCCCCCTCCCCCCCCGAAAAACCACTTCATTTCGGCGAGACGTTGATGGACGGCTCCGTTCGCCTGACACTGGCCGCATTCAATAGACAGACAGCTGGACCTGGAGGTCCCGACAATCAACGCCTGTCAAGTCAAAGTTCATAAAGGACTTTTAGGGGTTCAGTCAGGGCCGGGACAGGGGGTGGGCAGGAGGGGTCGGCTGCCCTGGGCGCAATGGTTTATTGCAGGGATGGGGGCACCCTAAGGGAAGGTGGAGGGGCACAGTTTGGTACCTTTGCCCTGGGCGCTGGATGGCCTTGTCCCGGCACTGGGTTCAGCTCACCTCCAGGCAAACTTTATACCTTGGACCTACCCTATCTGAGAGCGCCTCCTAGCTCTTATGCTGCCCCGGGGCAACTTAACCTTCTTATCACCATTTCCAGATTCTTTGCCCACAGTACATCATTTAAAGCCGAAGTTTAATCTGCTTTTTTTTACTTTTTCATGACATTCTTTATTTTAGACCCAATGAGGTCATCACCGGGTCTCTGTGCTTCTCTATGCAATGCAAGCAGATCATGGCTGGTGGGAGGGCCTGGCAGGGGTGCTGCACATAGCTTCCTCTTCAGTCCTGATGGAAGCAGTGGGCTGGATCTTGGGAGGAGTTATGCAAATATCAAAACCGCCTTGACGGGTGGGTGTCAGCAGGGCCGGGACAAGGGCTGGGTAGGAGGGGGCAGCTGCCCAGGGCACTGTGGTATCATGTGAGGTTCGAGGGGCACCACAAGGAGACAGAGGGGGAGGGGATTTGTAAGAATTGTTCTAGGAGGGGAAATATTGTGCTAGGAATGGTGATTTGGGGGGATTTGTGTTGGGAGGGGGATGGAGTAGAGTATTTGTGTTGGGAGGGGGGATTTGTCTTGGGAAGGGGATGGGGTAGAGTATTTGTGTTGGGAGGGGGGATTTGTGTTGACAGGGGGGTGGCGGGGAAGAGGATTTGTGCTAGGAGGGGGGATTTGTGTTGGGAAGGAGGATGGGGGTAAATTTGTGCTAGGAGGGGGGATTTGTGTTGGGAGGGGGGGATTTGTGTTGGGAGGGGAGATGGGGGAAGAGGATTTGTGCTTGGAGGGGGGATTTGTGTTGGGAGGGGGTGGGGGAAGAGGATTTGTGCTTGGAGGGGGGATTTGTGTTGGGAGGGGGGATTTGTGTTGGGAGGGGAGATGGGGGAAGAGGATTTGTGCTTGGAGGGGGGATTTGTGTTGGGAGGGGGGTGGGGGAAGAGGATTTGTGCTAGGAGGGGGGATTTGTGTTGGGATGGGGGGGAGAGGATTTGTGCTAGGAGGGGGGATTTGTGTTGGGATGGGGGGGGAGAGGATTTGTGCTAGGAGGGGGGATTTGTGTTGGGTGGGGGTGGGGGAAGAGGATTTGTGCTAGGAGGGGGGATTTGTGTTGGGAGGGGGTGGGGGAAGAGGATTTGTGCTAGGAGGGGGGATTTGTGTTGGGATGGGGGGAAGAGGATTTGTGCTAGGAGGGGGGATTTGTGTTGGGAGGGGGGTGGGGGAAGAGGATTTGTGCTAGGAGGGGGGATTTGTGTTGGGATGGGGGGAAGAGAATTTGTGCTAGGAGTGGGGATTTGTGTTGGGGGTGGGGGGGAGGGGTGGGGAGAAGAGAATTTGTGCTAGGAGTGGGGATTTGTGTTGGGGGTGGGGGGGAGGGGTGGGGAGAAGAGGATTTGTGCTAGGAGGGGGATTTGTGTTGGGGGTGGGGGGAAGAGGATTTGTGCTAGGAGGGGGATTTGTGTTGGGGGGGATTTGTGTTGGGAGGGGGGATTTGTGTTGGGAGGGGGGATTTGAGGGGTAGAGGAGGGAATGGGGGGGGGGGTTGTGCTGGGAGCATATGCAGAATAATCGGGGGATGGGGGGAAAATATTTGTGCTGGGGGGGAGAGATTTCAGCAGAGTGGGGATTGTACCGGGGAAAAGGAGTTCATGTGCTGACAAGAAGCATGCTGGATAGGAGGAGAGAGCAGAGTGACAGAGGCTCTCTCGTGGCTTCGGTCAGAGGGACATCGGTCCCCTTAGCGCCTGAATGTGTTGCAAATCAGTGCCTCCTGATCAGTGCCTATCAGTGCCTATCAGTGCAGGCTCGGCAGTGCCGCCTATCAGTGCCTATCAGTGCAGGCTCGGCAGTGCCTCCTGATCAGTGCCGCCTATCAGTGCCTATCAGTGCAGGCTCGGCAGTGCCTCCTGATCAGTGCCGCCTATCAGTGCCTATCAGTGCCTATCAGTGCAGGCTCGGCAGTGCCGCCTATCAGTGCCTATCAGTGCCTATCAGTGCAGGCTCGGCAGTGCCGCCTATCAGTGCCTATCAGTGCCTATCAGTGCAGGCTCGGCAGTGCCTCCTGATCAGTGCCGCCTATCAGTGCCTATCAGTGCCTATCAGTGCAGGCTCGGCAGTGCCTCCTGATCAGTGCCGCCTATCAGTGCCTATCAGTGCCTATCAGTGCAGGCTCGGCAGTGCCGCCTATCAGTGCCTATCAGTGCAGGCTCGGCAGTGCCTCCTGATCAGTGCCGCCTATCAGTGCCTATCAGTGCAGGCTCGGCAGTGCCGCCTATCAGTGCCTATCAGTGCCTATCAGTGCAGGCTCGGCAGTGCCGCCTATCAGTGCCTATCAGTGCAGGCTCGGCAGTGCCGCCTATCAGTGCCTATCAGTGCAGGCTCGGCAGTGCCGCCTATCAGTGCCTATCAGTGCAGGCTCGGCAGTGCCGCCTATCAGTGCCTATCAGTGCAGGCTCGGCAGTGCCGCCTATCAGTGCCTATCAGTGCCTATCAGTGCAGGCTCGGGAGTGCCGCCTATCAGTGCCTATCAGTGCAGGCTCGGCAGTGCCGCCTATCAGTGCCTATCAGTGCCTATCAGTGCAGGCTCGGCAGTGCCGCCTATCAGTGAAGGAGAAAAATGACGAGTTTGCAAAATGTTATAACAAAATATGAAAACATTTTTGGTCTTATTTCGTCTATTTAGCAATATATAAAGGCCCCCCAGAGCTGATTAAATACCACCAAAAGAAAGATCTATTTGTGTGAAAAAAAAAAAAAAAATCCCATATGGGTTACATGACCGCGTAACTGTCATTCACAATGTGACAGTGCTGAAAGCTGAGAATTGGCCTGGGCAGGAAGGGGGGTAAAAGTGGCCGGTAAGTTAGTGGTTAATTTCCTCTTATAATAATCTATTTGTTTTTGGTTGGAGTTCTGCTTTAAATGTACAAACTATAAGGAGGACACACAGGGGGTCTCTATGGATGTGACAAACCTCCGCAGAGTCAGAATGAAAACTTCCCATATTTTCTCTAATAGGCATCGATTACATATCATCAGCACCATCTAGTGGTCATACTGTGTATTTTTTTTCTCCCCCGACAGGTATTTTGAGGGGCGGGGGGGGGGGGGATATTGCACTGTGACTTCTCCAGGAAGAGTCAGGTCCATAGCACAGCCCCCCTCCTTTTCTAGGAGTGTCTAATTACTCTCTGTGCTGGCCCAGCTCCTCTGCCACTCCCCATACCTCTCGCCATAACCTTTTATGGAGGGTCCAGGGGAGGAGCAAAGGCGGAATACTATAGAGCAGGGATATGCAATTAGCGGACCTCCAGCTGTTGCAAAACTACAAGTCCCATCATGCCTCTGCCTCTGGGTGTCATGCTTGTGGCTGTCAGAGTCTTGCTAGGCCTGATGGGACTTGTAGTTCTGCAACAGCTGGAGGTCCGCTAATTGCCTATCCCTGCTGCTGACATCACATCCAAGATGGCGGCAACCGGCAACGGGTCTCGGGGCTATTGGATTTCTACACAAGGGAAGGTTTATACAGGGAAATAACATTCATGAAACTCCTTAAATCTCCTACAGGGGCCTGTTTACCAATAATTTCACCCGACATTCACATAACTTTTTACACCAAATTTTTTAAATTTTATTTTATATAAAAATGGGTGAAAACTATGAGAAAAAGACCCCATCGTTTTTTTGGGGGAAGATTCTTGTGAATATAAAATTCATTAGCAACAGAGTTCTCTATATACGCACACATCATGGGTCGGGGTTCACGTCCCCCTTCCAGATCAGAGTGTAGAAAAAACCTTCAGTATTCACACAACTTTCACCCATTCTTCTAGTTGAATCCTATGTGAAGTTGAGTGAATCGTGGATGAAAACATTGATCCGTAGACCCCACAATCTTATTTTGACATAAATGGTCTGGCGGTAGGGTCCCTCTAAATACAGGTCGCACAACTTTCACCCAAAATTGACCCGTTCTAATTGAATCTTATGTGAAAAATTGGTGAATCCTGCGTGAAAACGTTGATAAATAGACCCCACAGTCTTAGGAGAGGATGTGTTTTAATATGAATGGTCTGGCAAACTGGGTCCCTCTAAATATAAGCCACACAACTTTCACCCATTATTCTTATGTGCTCTTAAAGTGGTGTTCTGGCCGAAATTATACTTTTTAAATAAAAATACCCCTATAATACACAAGCTTAATGTATTCTAGTAAAGTTAGTCTGTAAACTAAGGTCTGTTTTGTTAGTTTATAGCAGTAGTTTGTTATTTTATTAACTTACAGCAGGCCGTGGCCATCTTAAGTGTGGGCATCTGAAGCCAGACTGTATTTCTTCCTGGATCTCATCCTTGCAGATCTCGCACATGCTCAGTGCAGCACAAGCAGTGTAATAGGTTTCAGGTCAGGTTTCCATAGCAACGGCAGTGTCAGAGGAAGTTGCCGCCCCTTCCCAGAAGGCATTGCAAACAGGAAATGATGCGATGGGCCACGGCCAGGGAGGAGGAAGTGAAAAATGAATACAGCAGATATACAGGAGGTGCTGAGAAATTTTTTTTTTGAATATCCACTTCGTTTACAGTGTCCAGTTTAGTGAGGGATGCTGAAGAGTTGTAAAAGTGGGTGGAACTCCACTTTAAATGGAAATTTGGTGAATCTTGGGTGAAAACATTGATCAATAGGACCCCCGTACATGTATGGGACGATTACTGTTCACACAAATGGTCTGTCAATGGGGTCTCTTTATCCACTTCCTGCCCTCCCCATAGCCCAAACATGGCTTACTTTGCCAGGAGGGCGTACATGGAGGTCCTCCTGTGATTGGTGTGCGGGCGGTCCGCTCTGCGATTGTCTCGTAGATTTAGGTGATCACAGATCGGGGTAAAGGGCCAATCACAGCTTCTCTTTACCACGTGATCAGCTGTGTCCAATGATAGCTGATCCCAGATGTCAACACAAGCCGGTTATCGGCATTCCTTTCCTCACACTGATAGCATGAGGAGAGCTGATAACCAGCTTCTGTTAAAAGGGACATCGGCATTGATTATCAGTGCAGTCCCAACAGTGCTGCCAATCAGTGCTCATCAGGGTCACACGAGTGCTGCCAATTAGTGTATCAATGCAACCTCTCAGAGCCCATTAGTGCCTTCTCATTAGTGTCACCTATCAGTGCCCACTAGTGCTGCCAATCAGTGCTCATCAGTGTTGCCTATCAGAGCCCACCAGTGTCACCCATCAGTGCTGCCTATCAGTGCCCACCAGTGCTGCCAGTTCTCTTCAGTGCCGCCTATCAGTGCCCACCAGTGTCACCTATCAGTGCCTCCTCATTAATGCCCACCAATGCCTCCTCAGTGCCCACTGATGTCTCCTCATCAGTGTCTCCTCATCAGTGTCAACCAGTGTCTCACCAGTGCCACCTATCAGTGCTGCCTCGTGAGTGCCCACCAATGCCTCATCAGTGCAGCTTCATTAGTGTCGCCTCCGCAGTACCTCCTCATCAGTGCCCACCAGTGTCTCCTCATCAGTGCCCACCATTGTCTCCTCATCAGTGCCCACCAGTGTCTCCTCATCAGTGCCCACCAGTGTCTCCTCATCAGTGCCACCTCCTCAGTGCCCACCAGTGTCTCCTCATCAGTGCCCACCAGTGTCTCCTCATCAGTGCCCACCAATGCCTCCTCAGTGCCCACTGATGTCTCCTCATCAGTGTCAACCAGTGTCTCACCAGTGCCACCTATCAGTGCTGCCTCGTGAGTGCCCACCAGTGTCTCATCAGTGCCCACCAGTGTCTCCTCATCAGTGCCCACCAGTGTCTCCTCATCAGTGCCACCTCCTCAGTGCCCACCAGTGTCTCCTCATCAGTGCCCACCAGTGTCTCATCAGTGCCTACCAGTGTCTCCTCATCAGTGCCCACCAGTGTCTCCTCATCAGTGCCCACCAGTGTCTCATCAGTGCCTACCAGTGTCTCCTCATCAGTGCCCACCAGTGTCTCCTCATCAGTGCCTACCAGTGTCTCCTCATCAGTGCCCACCAGTGTCTCCTCATCAGTGCCCACCAGTGTCTCCTCATCAGTGCCACCTCCTTAGTGCCCACCAGTGTCTCCTCATCAGTGCCCACCAGTGTCTCATCAGTGCCTACCAGTGTCTCCTCATCAGTGCCACCTCCTCAGTGCCCACCAGTGAAAAGGAAAAACTACCTGCTTGCAAGATTTTACAACAAACTATGAAAAATGTTTTTTTTCCCCTCTAAATAGTCAGTATTTTTTCATTTGTTCAGCAGAAAAAAAAACCTGCAGCGGTGATTAAATACCACCAAAAGAAAGCTCTATTTGTGTGAAACAAATGAAAAATAAATGTAATTTGGGTACTGTGTTGTATGACCGCGCAATTGTCATCCAAAGCTTCAACTTCCTGCTCAAGAGTAGGGAGAGTAGAACATGAACTCACCCAATATTCACATTGTTCTAATTTTATCTTATAGAAAAATGGGGGAATCTTGGGTGAAAACATTGATAAATAGACCCATAATGTCATTGGAATATTTTTGTTGACATAAATTGTCTGACAACAGGGTCTCTTTAAACATACGTCATGGGGGGTGGGGTTCACCTTCCCTCCTCCAGACAATAGTGAAGCATGAAGTGGTGAGCACTGTGCATAGGCTGTACTCTCTCGCCTCCTAGTGGCCAACTAAGGGAACTGCACCAGAGGCCAAACCTGTACCAGCACCCATTTGGGACGGGTTCCTGTAGGGCTTATGGTGGTTTCAAACCGGCAGTGTCCACTACATTAGGCAGGGGAAGTGTGAATAGACCACCCCTTTTGACTTTTGTGACATCCATTCCCGTTCATTTATTTTTTTTGTCTGCATTTTGATAGCAGATGTTGGCGGTCAATGGCGGACATGCGATTATTACTATTATTCAGGATTTATATGGCGCTAACAGTTTGTGCAGCACTTTAAAAACATGAGGGCAGACAGTACAGTTATAATACAATTCAATATAGGAGGAATCAGAGGGATTTGCTCATTAGAGCTTACAATCCAAAAAGGGAGGGTCAAGTGATACTTGGGGGGAAATGCAGTGGTTAGGTGGGGACACAATGGGCTTCTCTGAAGAGAAGGGTTTTCAGGGATTGCTTAAAACGTGGACAGAGTAGGAGGTAGCCAGACAGATTGGGGTAGGGAATGCCATAGGATGGCAGAGGCTCTGGAGAAGTCCTGGAGACAAGCATGGGATGAGGTGACGAGGGAACTAGAGAGCAGGAGGTCTTGCAAGAAGCGAAGAGAACGATTAGGTTGGTATTTTGAGGCTGGGCTAGTGATGTAGCTGGGGGCAGAGTTGTGGATGGCTTTGTAGGTTATGGTTAGTATTTTGAATTAAATTTTTTGGGTGAGCGGAAGCCAATGGAGGCATTGGCGGACACTGAGTGGAGGCCAGTGAAGGGATTCACAGAGAGGGGTGGAGGACAATGAATGGAAGGCAGTGGAGGAATAGGCAGAGAGGGGTGGAGGACACTGAATGGAGGCCAGTGGAGGAATTGGCAGAGAGGGGTGGAGGACACTGAATGGAAGCCAATGGAGGGATTGTCAGAGAGGAGTGGAGGAAACTGAATGAAGGCCAGGTGAGAGATTCGCAGAAAGGGGTGGAGGACACTGAATGGAGGCCAGTTTAGGGGTTGGCAGAGAGGGGTGGAGGAAACTGAATGAAGGCCAGGCCAGGGATTCGCAGAAAGGGGTGGAGGACACTGAATGGATGCCAGTTTAGGCGTTGGCAAAGAGGGGTGGAGGAAACTGAATGAAGGCCAGGTCAGGGATTCGCAGAAAGGGGTTGAGGACACTGAATAACGGCCAGTGGAGGGATTGGCAGAGATGGGTAGGAGGACACTGAATGGAGGTCAGTGGAGGGATTGGCAGAGAGGGGTGGAGGACACTGAATGGAGGTCAGTGGAGGAATTGGCAGAGAGGGGTGGAGGACACTGAATGGAAGTCAGTGGAGGGATTGGCAGAGAGGGGTGGAGAACACTGAATGGAGGCCAGTGGAGGGATTGGCAGAGAGGGGTGGAGGACACTGAATGGAGGTCAGTGGAGGGATTGGCAGAGAGGGCTGGAGAACACTGAATGGAGGTCAGTGGAGGGATTGGCAGAGAGGGGTGGAGGACACTGAATAGAAGGCCAGTGGAGGGATTGGCAGAGGAGGGGTGGAGAACACTGAATGGAGGCCAGTGGAGGGATTGGCAGAGAGGGGTGGAGGACACTGAATGGAGGTCAGTGGAGGGATTGGCAGAGAGGGCTGGAGAACACTGAATGGAAGCCAGTGGAGGGATTGGCAGAGAGGGTGGAGGACACTGAATAGAAGGCCAGTGGAGGGATTGGCAGAGAGGGGTGGAGGACACTGAATAGAAGGCCAGTGGAGGGATTGGCAGAGAGGGGTGGAGGACACTGAATAGAAGGCCAGTGGAGGGATCGGGAGAGATGGTGGAAGACACTGAATGGAAGTCAATGGAGGGATTCGCAGAGAGGGTGGAGGACACCAGGGATGGACTGGCCATCGGGACTACCAGGAGATTCCCGGTGGGCCGATGGCTCAGTCTGGGCCAGTTTCACTTTCAGCCGCATCTGCGGTGCATGGCAATCTACCCATCAACCGCCAACAGCTGGCGCCTGACGGGTAGATCGAGATTAGCCAGCATGCAGAGTAGCGCAGGGAGCTTCTGTAGTAATAAGTTCTCTCTCTCTCGTGTCATCACGCTGTTCCCCGGCGGCCCCTCCTCTTTTCTCGTCTATACCAATTGGCTTGTAAGATCATCTGGTATAGACAAGAAGAGAGGAGGGGCCGCCGGGGAACAGCGTGATGACACGAGAGAGAGAGAACTTATTACTACAGAAGCTCCCTGCGCTACTCTGCATGCTAGCTAGTAAGACCCCACAATGTGCCCTGATGATGTCCCCTGATGTGCTATGTGCCCCATCATGTGCCCCATCATGTTTCCCCCGATGTGATATGTGCCCCATCATGTGCCCTGATGTGCTATGTGTCCCATCATGTGCCCCGATGTGCTATGTGCCCCATCATGTGCCCTGATGTGCTATGTGTCCCATCATGTGCCCTGATGTGCTATGTGTCCCATCATGTGCCCCGATGTGCTATGTGCCCCATCATGTTTCCCCCGATGTGCTATGTGCCCCATCATGTGCCCTGATGTGCCCCGTGCCCTGATGTGCCATGTGCCACATGCCCTAATGTGCCATGTAGCCTGATGTGCCCTAATGTGCTATGTGCCCTGATGTGCCACGTGCCCTGATGTGCCATGTAGCCTGATGTGCCCTAATGTGCTATGTGCCCTGATGTGCCCCAATGTGCCATGTAGCCTGATGTGCCCTAATGTGCCCTGTGCCCCATCATGTGCCCTGATGTGCCATAATGTGCCCTTATGTGCCCCGTACCCTGATGTGCCATGTGGCCTGATGTGCCCCGTGCCTTGACGTGCCCCGTGCGCTGATGTGCCATGTGCCCCGAGCCCTGATGTGCCCTGATGTGCTATGTGCCCTGATGTGCTGTGCCCTGATGTCCTATGCCCTGATGTGCCTTGTGCCCCGATGTGCTTTCCCCGATGTGCCCTGATGTCCTGTGCCCCGGTGTGCTGTGCCTCAATGTCGTGTGCTCTGATGTTCTGTGCTCTGATGTGCTATACCCTGATGTACTGTGCCCTGATGTGTTGTGCCCTATTAGCTGATGTGCTGGGCTCTGTACCCTGATGTGCTGGGCACTGTACCCTGATATGTTGTGCCCTGTACGCTGATGTGCTGGGCACTGTACCCTGATATGTTGTGCCCTGTACGCTGATGTGCTGGGCACTGTACCCTGATATGTTGTGCCCTGTACGCTGATGTGCTGGGCACTGTACCCTGATATGTTGTGCCCTGTACACTGATGTGCTGGGCACTGTACCCTGATATGTTGTGCCCTGTACGCTGATGTGCTGGGCACTGTACCCTGATATGTTGTGCCCTGTACGCTGATGTGCTGGGCACTGTACCCCGATATGTTGTGCCCTGTACGCTGATGTGCTGGGCACTGTACCCCGATATGTTGTGCCCTGTACACTGATGTGCTGGGCACTGTACCCTGATATGTTGTGCCCTGTACGCTGATGTGCTGGGCACTGTACCCTGATATGTTGTGCCCTGTACGCTGATGTACTGGGCACTGTACCCTGATATGTTGTGCCCTGTACGCTGATGTACTGGGCTCTGTACCCTGATGTGCTGTACCCTGATGTGCTGTACCCTGATGTGCCTTGTGCCCTGATGTGTCTGGCTCTGTACCCTGATGTGGCCTGATGTACCGTGCCCTGATGTGTTGTGCCCTGGGCCGGTCTGGATGAAGTCCAGGGCCACATTTTTGTCCCAGTCCAGCCCTGGAGGACACTGAATGGAGGCCAGTGGAGAGATTGGTAGAGAGGGGTGGAAGACACTGAATGGTTTGTAAGGTGGATGAGCCTGGCAACAACATTCATGATGAATTGAAGGGGGGATGGCCTATGTAAAGGTAATCCAGTGATAAGGGACTTGCAGTAGCCGAGGCGAGAGATGACCAGGGAGTGAATTAGAAGCTTTGTGGTGTCGTTGGTTAGGAAGAAACTTATTTTGGAGATGTTGGGGAGGTTGAGGTGGCTAACTTTGGACAGTGATTGGATGTGGAAAGGATAGTTCAGAGTCCAGGATTACACCTAGAACCTTGGCATGTGGGGACGGGTTGATGGTTGAGCCATCAAATCTTGGCAAGGAAATCAGTGGAAGAGGCACGTGGGGGAGGAAATATTTTGAACTCGGTTTTGGAGAGGTTGAGTTTGAGGAAGTGGTGTGACATCCAGCCTGATATGTCTGTTAGTAAATCAGTTATACGTGAGGAGACTGACGGAGTGAGGTGAGGGGTAGAGAGATAGATTTGGAAATGGTACTGGAAGACATCAGCTGACCCAGGGAGGAGGTGTAGAATGGGAATAGCAAAGGTCCAAGAACAGAACCTTGGGGGACCCCACCAGAGAAAGGAAGAGGAGAGGAGGAAGTAGAATTGTGACACTGAAGGTGTGGTGGCTGAGAGCTGAAGAGTACAGTCACGGAGACCAAAGAAGTGGAGTTTTTTCGATTGAGGAGGAGGTGGTGGTCCACCGTGTCAAAGGGAGAGGTCCAGGAGTAGGAATACAGAATAGTGTCTATTGGATTTAACCATTAGTAGATTGTTTGTGAGTTTTAGGAGAGCAGTTTCCATCGAGTGTCGAGGACTAAATCCAGACTGAAGGGGATCGAGGAGGTTATTCTCAGAGCAGTGGACGCTCAGTCGCTTGTAGATCAGATGTTCAAGGAGTTTGGAGGAAAAGGGGAGCGAGGAGATGGGGCGCAAGTTGTTAAGGTTGGTGGGGTCCAATGAGGGCTTTTTAAAGGTGCATTTACACCTGAGCGACTTTCATGCGTGTGTATTTTAGAGTGTTTGAGCGTTATTAGAAGTCTATTTACAAGCACTTTACAGCTTCAGGTGTTTTTGTTTATCCAATAGCAAGCAGAGGGAGGAGAGGGGGAGGAGATTAGGGGTGGGGAGTTGATGTTTGAGCGGAAAACACAATAAAAAACGTTCATGTCCCACATTTTCAGGCATTCCTATTGAAGTCTATGGGGCCCAATCTGCCAAAAAAAATAAAGCCTGTGTACTTTTTTGAGCTTCATGCGTTTTGTTTCAGACGACAGAACGCTCAGGTGTGAACAGGAGCCATTTGAAATGAATGGGATTTGGCTTGTTGAGTATTTTAGAGCTACAAGTTTCAAGTAGAAAATCGCTCAGGTGTGAACGCAGTCCAAGTATGGGGGTGACTAGCGCGTGTTTTAGAGTTGGTCACCAGAAGAGAGGGAGAGATTGAAGAGTTAGAGCCAGAGGGAGAACAAAGAATTTGCGAGGGAACAGGGTCCAAGGGGCAGGTGGTTCGAGGGTGTTAGAAAAAAAGTTTAGCAACCTTGTCTATGTTAGCGGTGGTTGAATGAGGAAAGTAATGATTGTACCTGCGGACATGGAGTGTTAAGTGGGGGAGAGATCTGTAGAGTGGAGATCTCATGACGAATTGTATCAATATTATGTTTGAAACGATTGGAGATCTCATGGGCAGTGAGTTATATGTCCATGTCCCCTGTCCAGGACCCTGCTCCATGTCAGTGTCCAGGGCCGCCATCTAAGGGGGTACAGCCAATACAACTGTAAAGGTCTCCGGGGCCCGCCTGGGCCAGAAGAAGGCAGGATGGGTGAAGGGGAGCCGTGTTGTACACTATAGAAATAACATGGCAGCTCAAACATCAAACTCTTTACTGCCACCTCTGGGTACTATGTGCATGTGCACCCCTCGCGTGAGCAACATGTCAGCTTTGTGAAAACGAGCCGGGACTGGGTAGGAAGATTTCCTTTACAAGTAGGGGCTGTGAAGGAAAGGGAGGAGGGCGGTTTGTGTACAGGGAGGGGCCAGAGGCTTGTGTGTTTACAGATTTGTGTATTTGTGGGGCTGACACATTATATATATATATATATATATAATCTATATCACACACACGGGGGGGGGGGGGGGTTGACATATATACAGGTGTGAGGGGGGGGGGGCAGGGCTGACATATATACAGGTGTGAGGGGGGGGCGGGGCTGACATATATACAGGTGTTTGTGTGGGTTGGGGGCTGACAGATATACAGGTGGGGGGGGGCTGGCATATATACAGGATTGAGGGTGGGGGCTGAGTGTACAGGTGAGGTGGCCGGTGTGGATTCGGTGGGATGGCCCGTGGGCAAGCCCTGGGGAATGTTGGTGGTCAGGCTCGGGGGGCCCAGGCCTAAAGCTGTGTAAGGGGCCCAAAAATTTTTGATGGCTGCCCTGCCTGTGTCCTGCTCCATGTCAGTGTCCATGTATCATGTGTGTGCACCATGTCCATGTACTGTGCTCTGCTCGAGTCCCTGCACCATGTCCACGTACCATTCCCTGCACCATGTATCGTGCCCTGCTCCATTCCCCCCACCATGTCCATGTCCCGTGCCCTGCTCCATTCCCTTCACCATGTCCATGTACCATGTCCATGCACCATGTATCGTGCCCAGGGGCGGACTGACCATGTGTATACTGTGTGATTGTATACTGTGTGTGTATACTGTGTGGCTCCACAATCTCTGATTGCCGGGGGCCCAATGAGTTATCAGTCCGCCCCTGATCGTGCCCTGCACCATGTCCACATACCGTGCCCCTCTCCATTCCCTGTGCATCATGTTAATGTCCCCTTCCCTGCACCATGTATCGTGCCCTGCTCCATTCCCTGCACCATGTCCATGTACCGTGCCCTGTTCCATTCCCTGTGCACCATGTTAATGTCCCCTTCCCTGCACCATGTATCGTGCCCTGCTCCATTCCCTGCACCATGTCCATGTACCGTGCCCTGTTCCATTCCCTGTGCACCATGTTAATGTACCGTGCTCTGCTCCATTCCCTGTACCATGTCCTGTGCCCTGCTCCATTCCCTCCACCATGTCCATGTCCTGTGCCCTGCTCCATTCCCTCCACCATGTCCATGTCCTGTGCCCTGCTCCATTCCCTCCACCATGTCCATGTCCTGTGCCCTGCTCCATTCCCTCCACCATGTCCATGTACCGTGCCCCTGCTCCATTCCCTGCACCATGTACCATGCCCTGCTCCATTCCCTGCACCATGTCCATGTACCGTGCCCCATTCCCTGCACCATGGCCATGTACCGTGCCCCTCTCCATTCCCTGTGCACCATGTCCACGTCCCGTGCCCTGCTCCATTCCCTGCACCATGTCCACGTCCCGTGCCCTGCTCCATTCCCTGCACCATGTCCCGTGCCCTGCTCCATTCCCTGCACCATGTACCGTGCCCTGCTCCATTCCCTGCACCACGTCCATGTACCGTGCCCCATTCCCTGCACCATGTCCATGTACTGTGCCCCTCTCCATTCCCTGTGCACCATGTCCATGTACCGTGCCCCTCTCCATTCCCTGTGCACCATGTCCATGTACCGTGCCCCTCTCCATTCCCTGTGCACCATGTCCATGTACCGTGCCCCTCTCCATACCCTGTGCACCATGTCCACGTCCCGTGCCCTGCTCCATTCCCTGCACCATGTTCACGTCCCGTGCCCTGCTCCATTCCCTGCACCATGTCCATGTACCGTGCCCCTTTCCATTCCCTGTGCACCATGTCCACGTCCCGTGCCCTGCTCCATTCCCTGCACCATGTCCACGTCCCGTGCCCTGCTCCATTCCCTGCACCATGTCCACGTCCTTTGCTCTGCTCTATTCCCTGCACCATGTCCACGTCCTTTGCTCTGCTCTATTCCCTGCACCATGTCCATGTATCGTGCCCTGCTCCATTCCCTGCACTATGTCCATGTACAGTGCTCTGCTCCATTCCCTGCACCATGTCCACGTACCGTGCCCTGCTCCATTCCCTGTGCACCATGTTAATGTCCCATGCACTGCTCCATTCCCTGCACCATGTCCATGTACAGTGCCCTGCTCCATGTCCTGTGCCCTGCTCCATTCCCTCCACCATGTCCACATACCGTGCCCCTGCTCCATGTATCGTGCCCTACTCCATTCCCTGTGCACCATGTCCATGTACCGTGCCCTGCTCAATTCCCTGCACCATGTCCCATTCCCTGCACCATGTCCATGTACCGTGCCCCATTCCCTGCACCATGTCCATGTACCGTGCCCCATTCCCTGCACCATGTCCATGTACCGTGCCCCATTCCCTGCACCATGTCCATGTACCGTGCCCTGCTCCATTCCCTGCACCATGTCCACGTCCCGTGCCCTGCACCATGTCCACGTCCCGTGCCCTGCTCCATTCCCTGCACCATGTCCCGTGCCCTGCTCCATTCCCTCCACCATGTCCACATACCGTGCCCCTGCTCCATGTATCGTGCCCTACTCCATTCCCTGTGCACAATGTCCATGTACCGTGCCCTGCTCAATTCCCCGCACCATGTCCATGTACCGTGCCCCATTCCCTGCACCATGTCCATGTACCGTGCCCCATTCCCTGCACCATGTCCATGTACCGTGCCCCATTCCCTGCACCATGTCCATGTACCGTGCCCCATTCCCTGCACCATGTCCATGTACCGTGCCCTGCTCCATTCCCTGCACCATGTCCACGTCCCGTGCCCTGCTCCATTCCCTGCACCATGTCCACGTCCCGTGCCCTGCTCCATTCCCTGCACCATGTCCCGTGCCCTGCTCCATTCCCTGCACCATGTCCCGTGCCCTGCTCCATTCCCTGCACCACGTCCATGTACCGTGCCCCATTCCCTGCACCATGTCCATGTACCGTGCCCCTCTCCATTCCCTGTGCACCATGTCCATGTACCGTGCCCCTCTCCATTCCCTGTGCACCATGTCCATGTACCGTGCCCCTCTCCATACCCTGTGCACCATGTCCACGTCCCGTGCCCTGCTCCATTCCCTGCACCATGTTCACGTCCCGTGCCCTGCTCCATTCTCTGCACCATGTCCATGTACCGTGCCCCTTTCCATTCCCTGTGCACCATGTCCACGTCCCGTGCCCTGCTCCATTCCCTGCACCATGTCCATGTCACGTGCCCTGCTCCATTCCCTGCACCATGTCCACGTCCCGTGCCCTGCTCCATTCCCTGCACCATGTCCACGTCCCTTGCTCTGCTCTATTCCCTGCACCATGTCCATGTATCGTGCCCTGCTCCATTCCCTGCACTATGTCCATGTACAGTGCTCTGCTCCATTCCCTGCACCATGTCCACGTACCGTGCCCTGCTCCATTCCCTGTGCACCATGTTAATGTCCCATGCACTGCTCCATTCCCTGCACCATGTCCATGTACAGTGCCCTGCTCCATGTCCTGTGCCCTGCTCCATTCCCTCCACCATGTCCACATACCGTGCCCCTGCTCCATGTATCGTGCCCTACTCCATTCCCTGTGCACCATGTCCATGTACCGTGCCCTGCTCAATTCCCTGCACCATGTCCATGTACCGTGCCCCATTCCCTGCACCATGTCCATGTACCGTGCCCCATTCCCTGCACCATGTCCATGTACCGTGCCCTGCTCCATTCCCTGCACCATGTCCACGTCCCGTGCCCTGCACCATGTCCACGTCCTGTGCCCTGCTCCATTCCCTGCACCATGTCCCGTGCCCTGCTCCATTCCCTCCACCATGTCCACATACCGTGCCCCTGCTCCATGTATCGTGCCCTACTCCATTCCCTGTGCACCATGTCCATGTACCGTGCCCTGCTCAATTCCCCGCACCATGTCCATGTACCGTGCCCCATTCCCTGCACCATGTCCATGTACCGTGCCCCATTCCCTGCACCATGTCCATGTACCGTGCCCCATTCCCTGCACCATGTCCATGTACCGTGCCCTGCTCCATTCCCTGCACCATGTCCACGTCCCGTGCCCTGCACCATTCCCTGCACCATGTCCCGTGCCCTGCTCCATTCCCTGCACCATGTCCACATCCTGTGCCCTGCTCCATTCCCTGCACCATGTCCACGTCCCGTGCCCTGCTCCATTCCCTGCACCATGTCCCGTGCCCTGCTCCATTCCCTGCACCATGTCCACATCCTGTGCCCTGCTCCATTCCCTGCACCATGTCCACGTACCGTGCCCTGCTCCATTCCCTGTGCACCATGTTAATGTCCCATGCACTGCTCCATTCCCTGCACCATGTCCATGTACAGTGCCCTGCTCCATGTCCTGTGCCCTGCTCCATTCCCTCCACCATGTCCACATACCGTGCCCCTGCTCCATGTATCGTGCCCTACTCCATTCCCTGTGCACCATGTCCATGTACCGTGCCCTGCTCAATTCCCTGCACCATGTCCATGTACCGTGCCCCATTCCCTGCACCATGTCCATGTACCGTGCCCCATTCCCTGCACCATGTCCATGTACCGTGCCCTGCTCCATTCCCTGCACCATGTCCACGTCCCGTGCCCTGCACCATGTCCACGTCCTGTGCCCTGCTCCATTCCCTGCACCATGTCCCGTGCCCTGCTCCATTCCCTCCACCATGTCCACATACCGTGCCCCTGCTCCATGTATCGTGCCCTACTCCATTCCCTGTGCACCATGTCCATGTACCGTGCCCTGCTCAATTCCCCGCACCATGTCCATGTACCGTGCCCCATTCCCTGCACCATGTCCATGTACCGTGCCCCATTCCCTGCACCATGTCCATGTACCGTGCCCCATTCCCTGCACCATGTCCATGTACCGTGCCCTGCTCCATTCCCTGCACCATGTCCACGTCCCGTGCCCTGCACCATTCCCTGCACCATGTCCCGTGCCCTGCTCCATTCCCTGCACCATGTCCACATCCTGTGCCCTGCTCCATTCCCTGCACCATGTCCACGTCCCGTGCCCTGCTCCATTCCCTGCACCATGTCCACGTCCCGTGCCCTGCTCCATTGCCTGCACCATGTCCACGTCCCGTGCCCTGCTCCATTCCCTGCACCATGTCCATGTACCGTGCCCTGCTCCATGTCCACGTACCATTCCCTGCACCATGTACCGTGCCCTGCTCCATTCCATTTGCACCATGTTCTGTGCCCTGCTCCATTCCCTCCATCATGTCCATGTCCCGTGCCCTGCTCCATTCCCTCCACCATGTTAATGTACCGTGCCCTGCTCCATTCCCTCCACCATGTCCATGTCCCGTGCCCTGCTCCATGTCCATGTACCATGCCCTGCTCCATTCCATGTGCACCATGTTCTGTGCCCTGCTCCATTGCCTGCACCATGTCCATGTCCCGTGCTCTGCTCCATTCTACTGCTGGAGAGGCAAGTATAAATTACCTTTTGCCAGAAACTTTTTTTGAACATTTTTTAATTGCAATATAGTCACTTTGAAAATTGTTTTTGTGAGCCTTTATTGCAACCTGACTACATCCACCATCAAGTTACCCAATTCCTAGACTTTAGTTGGCTTAACTATCCAGAATGTCGATTTCAGACATTTTATTAACCTTGCAAGGCTCCTGCTATATCACAATATACAGCCAGTAGGGATGAGCCGAGTTTGGTCCGATTTCAGGCCAAAGACGGTTCAGCAGGACCCGTCACATAATCGCATCCCCACCGCCACCAATCAGGTGCAGCCGGAGCAGTCCCCACCTGACAGCTGCATGTGTGCTAAGGGGCGGAGATACTTGTGACATCAGTGACACCTTTAATATGGCCACATAGCCGTTATAGTACAACCTTCAACTTCTGACACTGAAATATTTGTGTTCTAATATCTGTCCAATCAATCATGACCAGCATGCAGCCCTGATGAAGGCATTTCCGAGCCCCCGAAACATGTTGGCTGTATCTTCTGACCTCCTGGAAAACGAAACCTGGGCGGGCTGTACTTAGTTTGGGTCCAACACCCCACCAATCACATCTAGCAGTCTTCTCAGGACAGATTCGCTCCCCCCCACCCCCCGCCGATAAATCATCACCCACACACAGCGATCGGATACAAAATATTTCATTTTAAACACATTGTTACATTTAGTAATAGAGGAGTGCGGGAGTACAGAGCAGACAGATTCAAGTTTAAGGCAGGATTGTGTGCTTGATCATTGCAGGAAGAGTCCTCCGGGTACCGTCCACGGCCCGGGAATACACAAATCCGAGGCTGAGCATTCTGGGAAATCAGTTTGTAGCGTCCCTCCGCTCACATGTGATAATAATACAGCAGATTGTAATACAGAACAAAAGTCCAATAAAGTTACACTGAAATCAACCAAAATGCAGATTATCCCAAATTTCACAATCCCAGCCTGATAAAAAATGCACAGCACCCGAAATGCGTCGTTTCCGGATGAGTCCAACTACAGAATAAAAAAACACAACAAATGATTTATTGCTGAAGATGGGACTTGGGTAACAGCTGTGTCCATGGACTGACAACAGGTCAGGTCTTCCAACCTCCCAGGTAGGGGGCATAGGTGTGCATGATGGCTCAAAAGAAGCGCGCTGAATATTTCTCCAGTAACGGGACCTAGAAAATGTCTGAGTACCCCCTGAAGATGGTAGCGGCTTGGCTGCCTGTGACGTTGCGCTTCTAGCTGAGATACCGACAGGATGCTAGCATGCAATCGAGGACTTCTGACATTCCTGACCTGCATGCTGGGTCAAGTGACTTTAAAAAGGACTGAAGCCAGAATGTCATAACAGCCAGGCAACTGGAATTTTCAGCAGTGGCAGCCCCAATATATAATACCTATTGGATGCAAGAGGGAAAGGAAAATGCCCCAACAGTTTTTTTTTTCCATAGCCGGGTCTCACTGGGATCATTTCCTTTCACTTCCTGTCCCGTAGACACAACAGGAAGTGGGAGACAATCCCCTCCAAAGTCATGGCAATGCTCTCAGACGGTTGTCTCCAAACGGCCCTCCCCATTGGTAGATCTGGAACCCTATGATTGTCCTATAGGTGTTGCAGTGTGTGAACGAGGCTTCTGGATTTCGGGGAGGCAGTCTCTGCACGTTTAAGGATTTCCACCCTTGCTTTTTAAAGTAACTAAAAGGATCTGGGATTGAAGCGCCAGACCATAGTGACCTAATTGTTACTATACTTGATAGAGAAAAAAAATTATCCTGCATTTGTACTAATGATTTAGTGTGCATACTGTACATGGAAGGAGTGCCAGACCAAAAGAGAAGAGTCCAATTTTATTTACCTGTATTGTGCTAAAAAGACAACCAACGCGTTTCGGGGATCAAAGGAACTTTCTTATCTTGAGCCAACAATTAGACAGGAGAAAGGGCACCGTATTGCTGGGGGTACGCGGTTAGAGTTGCACCCGATACCAAGATATTTGAAGAAAAGAAAACGGGACAGCAGGATGGGATTTTTTGGGGTGCAATTTGAAACCACAAAGAAAAAAAATATATATTTACATTTAAAACCATAATTTTTATTTTCACAGAAAGTTTAAAAAATAAAATAAAATTCTTGAACATGAACATAAAATACACATATATAAAGCAAAGGATTTGATCAATGTTAATTTAGTCAACGAAAAGGTTTTCGCCAGCAGCATTTTTACAGCAACGAAAACTAAACGAAAAAATCAGACCCACGCTTCATGATTGGCAGAGAGGCAATTCAGTGTTAGAAAAGCGAATATTCAATTGCATTTCTAACCTGGGTGGGCTCCAAGTGCAATGCTCTGCGCCACAAGTCCACCCAATTTTGAAGCCTATTGGAGCCTATGGCTCTAATCAGGTGCTTCAAATCACACCCCCCACACCCGCCAGTGTAATTCATGCGCCAGTCATCCTGAAGGGGGCCGGACGCCTGAATAGGGGGTGGCTGCTGCGGCAGCCGTGGATTAACCATAGAGGGGGTGGCTTGGATAGAAGGGACGGCGCTGTGCGCCCTTAATGGACGGGCCACCCCTGCCGTCCAGAGTGGCTAAATCTGTATCTGTGAGTTTAAACCTTAAAGTGGAGTTCCACCCAAAAGTGGAACTTCCACTCATCGGATTCCTCACCCCCTCCGGTGTCACAGTTCCCTTACCGAAGATGGAGGCGGCAGCACCCGAGGACCGAGAGACGGTTTGGCCTCGGGTGCCGACATCGCGGGCGCCCTGGACAGGTAAGTGTCCGTGTTTTAAAAGTTTGTAGCTGCTGACTTTTAAAAAAAAAAAAATTTCGGCGGAGCTCCGCTTAAATAACATATTATACCATAAATAACATATTAGATGTGTTTACTCCAGGAGTATATAATGAGTTAGGAAATTCGATAGAAATGCTTAAATAATGCATTCCAAATTAACTAAATACATTCGATTTTAGTTGACTAAAATTATTTTAGTCAACTAAAATGTACTGGAGATTTTAGTCGACTAAAATACGATGACTAAAATGGGACTAAAACTAAAATGGCATTTTAGTCAAAAAAGACTATAGCTAAAACTAAATCAAAATTTGATGCCAAAATGAACACTGGATTTGACCATGTGTTGTTGGCACTGGTGCCAAGCGCACTCAGTGTCTTCTACACGTTTCGCCAAAACTGGCTTCTTCAGGAACTGTTAAGAGTGCAAACATCATAACATGGATTCCGGAAGTTACTCCTTGATGGGACCCCCGCCCAAAATACCCAAGCTTCCAGGTCAGTTGTAGAAGAGGCACAAATGTCACAGGACCCGAGCCCGGGAATCTCTTCACGTGGAGCCATGGCGTTTGTGTTGAGGGAGTGCACAGATCCCTATTGACCTTCATAGTGGATGTTTTTCCACTTGCACCCAACCAGAGGTGTTACCATCTTCCCAGGCATATCCATTACGCACCTGTTTTGTAATCTATTTTGGTCCTGTGACATTTGTGCCTCTTCTATGACTGACCCGGTAGCTTGAGTATTTTGGGCACCATCAAGGGGTCTGGGTTGAGGCTGCGTCCCTTGCCCTTTTGAGGGCATCTCCCCTCTCCTCTCCACCTCAATTCCATCCAAGTGTAACTTCCGGAATCCATGTTATGATGTTTGCACTCCTAACAGTTCCTGAAGAAGCCAGTTTTGGCGAAACATGTAGGATGACACCGAGTGCGATTGGAACTATTACAACAACACATGGTCAAATCCTTTGCTTTATGTGTATTTTATGTACATGTTCAAGAGTTGAAAAAAAATCTATAAAAATCACTGTTTTTATTATGTGGATTCAAATCTCACCCCAAAAAATTCCATCCTACTTTCCCATTTTTTTTAAAATCCAACAATTAGCTTCCCTGCACAGATTTTACACAGGAAAGCCTTATTTTAAATACATTCAAGTTTCTCATTTTTAACTCAAGCCCTGATGTAGAGGGGGTTCCTTTGACACCGAAACGCGTAGGCTGTCTAAGTTTAAGCACACTACCAATAAATGAAATTGGACTGCATCTTTTAGTCTGGTGCTCCTTCCATGTATGCGCCTTTTTTTTTTCTGGTAACCTGCTGAGGTACCCACTGGAGGGTAGCCTTGTCCGCCGAGAGCAGCCCAATCTGAGCCAGGCAGCTCTTCAAATGTTTTTGCCCTCTCACTACTTTGTATAAACTTATATCAAAGTCCCAGCACCTCTTGGGTGTCTACTAATGATATTACTAAGTGCTTATATGCTAGTTGGGTTCTTCTATATTATTAAAGGGTTGCCTAGCTAGAATGACTTTGCAGATAGAGGTTATGAGAAGTGTTTTGTTCTCTGGATCCTTGGAATGTCTAGTGGTGGAATGTTGGAACAGTCGGTCTCCTTGTTCTACAGAGGTATTTGGGAGTCTAGGTAATAAGGTGTTCCAAGATAGCAGAAATTAATGTCTCTTGTAATGATGTGCTGCTTGAGCAAATTGTAAATTGAACTCTTTACACCAGCAATACACATCTATGCGGGGGCAGGGTGGGTGGGCCTCACTGTATTGTTCTGGAGCTTGCCCCAAAACACCAGACCTGGAAACTATGCTGTCACCAACAGCTCATGGCCAGCTACCAATGGCAAGACGGGGCGAAAATGACATCAGAACTGTGCAGCCAATCACAGTGCCCCATGATCAGTAGCCCCTCCTACCAGGCTCAGACGTGGAGTCCCTCCTAAAGGGCCAGCTCTCTGCATCAACAGCTTAATATGTAACATTTCTATGTTTAGGAGGTCCTACATGGCAGTTTTACCAAGGATCTTACCTCTTGATCACAACTGGAGGCAGTTAACCCCCAATCTTGGGTATCTTTCAAGTGGGACCCTCCCCAGGCATAAACCTTTGACATTTGAATTTAACCTTTAACCTGTCCAAAACGCCCAGGGGGGATTGGAGGAGCGGCGATCATGTGACCACCCTTTTGCTAATAAAACATCTGTTGGATGATTATAAAGGGGTTAACATGCGTGAAGATCCTTGGTACACCAGCCATGTCTACCTGTTCACACCTGTGTGCCAGGGAAACACGCCAAGTCACACACAGACGCATCTTTATGGCTGATGTACTGCGGTGCCTTTCATTCTTAATCAGGGGCGCCAAACGCGCCTGCCAACATACGCGCTAAATCGCGCCAGAATGAACGGTAACTTATTACCATGTGCTTCGGTGTGATTTTGCTGTGATAGGAACGTCATTCAAATTTAAATGGGCTGCCCTAATGTAAAAAAAAATGCATCAATTTTATGCGTTGCGCACAGATGCAGTGGCGTAGCATGGGCGGGGCTACAGGGCCGGTTACCTTGGGGGCAAAATTAGTAAGGATTTTGGGGTGAAGGGGAGACTGGTCTGTGCATGCTCCCTTTTCTCTCCCCCGCTCCTAGGGTATCTGAGCGGGTCTTCCTGGGCGGTTCTAGGTCAGATGGGGCGGAGTTGAGGAGCGAGAGCGGCACTTAAGTCTGGCTCTGATCTCTCTTCTCCTTCCTCACCTCCCCGGGACCACTGCTAACCAGCATGCATGCACTGAAAGTGAGCCTGGGGGGGCTATATGGGGTTGGGTTGGGGTGCACATTAAGGGGCTGGGGATGAAGAGAGTGGGGTGGGTGGCGCACAATGGAGGGATGTATGGAGCTGGGGGGTGCAATGAGGGGATGAAGGGAGTGGGGGCGCACAATGGAGGAATGTATGGAGTTAGGGGGTGCAATGAGGGGATAAAGAGAGTGGGGGCGCACAATGGAGGAATGTATGGAGTTGGTGGGTGCAATGAGGGGATGAAGGGAGTGGGGGCACACAATGGAGTGATGTATGGAGTTGGGGTGCAATGAGGGCATGAAGGGAGTGGGGGTGTGCCAACAGTCCACAGGTAAGGGAGTGCAATGCCTGCCTTGCCCATGGTGCCGACAACCCACGCTACACCACTGCGTAGATATGACTGGGGGCTTAAGGATCTGAATGCGTGTTAATTTCTCTACCTTCTAATCTTTACTTTTAGTTTGTAACAAAAAAAATAAAAAAATTTTCACACCCTTTACCAAACTGGCCAGGCTGTCTACCAGACGGGGGTCATTCACAAGACCTGCTGAAGAGAACTGCAAATTCTTTGGCAAGAGAAAAGCCCACCTCTGGGTATTTTTTTTGGATCTGTTTGCCCGGAGTTCAGCTTTAACCAAATCTCAGTTAATGACGTGAGCCATAACTGAATAACCGAATACCAAGGCATCTTTTTTTAGAAAAGATTGGTTGACCAGCATTAACCTCTTGGAGCCCTTTAAGGGGTTCAGGATGCCGGGAGGCGGGGTGGGGTTTATGATCATGTAACCGCCGTGGTTAGCTGTCACAAGATCGGAAAGCTACTTGCGATCGCCTTCCGTTAACTGCCGGTAACTGTGCCGGGCGCACGCTCACCAATGCACGCAAATATGCGGCTGCTTGGCACCAAGGCCCACCTAATTAAATGGGTTAAGAAAAATTGAGTACCAGTCACTGCACAATATGTCACTTAAAACATTTTTTAAAAATTGTAATAAAAATCTAAATTTTTTGTAAAAAAAAAATTAAAAAGTATGTTTGTTTATATTTATTTCAACCTTAACAGCATTTTGGGGCTGAAAACTACATCATCAGATTGTTAAAAGGGCAACCCAAACTTCTCCCTTTGCCCCCCCCATCAGACATTGTATCCCAACCACCGAAAGTATTAAAAACGGTTCCCATCTCTAGTGCAATATAATCCGTACTGGAATATCCAGTGTCCATTTTTTTTTACCTCTAATGCTACAAACAAAAGGCTTTTACATTCAAAAACTGGGAGTGTACTAGATGTGGATGATGGTAGAATATGACCCCCTATACTACAAAGGCAAACAGGCCCCACCCCTTATCTGACGGCATCCGTAGGGAGGAGATGAGGCCCGCTTCCTTATAAGGAAATGGCTTTCCACCCTGCACAAGATGAAGCTGCCAGCTGCATTGTCTCCAACATTCAGAGCTGTGTATGGATGGCGCACCATGGCCAGGGCAATATTAAGTCTTTTTATTGGTGAAGAAAATTTCTCCAAAAATTCCTGCTAATGTGATAGAATAAGACCATTTTCTTTTCGACTTCCATGCCAACACGGGGCACTATTCACCAATAAATATAAAAAAAAAATTCCAATTCATTTTGAAGGGGAGTGGGTAGAGGTTAGAACCACTTATAGGTTTTATTGGCCGCCCTGTGCCTCTCTTGTTAGGGAGATTAACACTCACTACCTGCCCCAGTGACACCTTCACAGTACGGTGCCCAGGGAGGCGGTTTGCAAATCCAAAAGAAAGGTGTTGCTCCAAAGCCCCATCCAATCTTCCTTAATCTCCGTGCTGCATGACTCGGGTGTAGACCAAGGGGAGCCCACTTCTGGTCCTCTTTCACCAAATTCAACAGAGTTGCCCTCACTATTTGGTAGATTGAAACGATTATTTAGTGCAATCCATGTCCATGGTACTTAATTGGCTTGGTACTACTAGCTATTTTATCTAGGGGGTATCCTCAAAACATGTTTAATCCACCATTGGGCTTAATAAATTATCATTAAGCCTGGTGGGGTGGTGAAATATGTCGAAGAAGGTTTCGCCACCACCTGTTGGGGTACATGAGAAATGAGGTTTAGAAACACTGGTTTAGTAGAACCAATCTCTGAAGGATAAAAATATATATTTTTTATTAAAATGATAATTTACTCTCATCACGGGTACGGCCAAGGTAACTGGCTTGGATTTTTTTTTTTGCAGTTGGTTGCACCATGGGAGAGGAACCATATTTGTCTATGGACAATAGAGGTTCCTGTGCTGACAGCGTGCTTGTTGCACACTCCCAGCATGGTTACCTAACTCTCAAAGGCAGCTCCAGTTTTCTAGTAATGGTCAGGAGCCAATGGAACTAGCTCCCGATCATGTGACCACCGTGACAGCCCATCACAGTGGCCACGTGATCAGGCAGACCTTCCCGCCCCACCGGGTGTAACAGCCCAGTTTAAGGGACACTAGAACTGGGCAGTTAGAGGTTATGCCAATGGGTGGGTGAAATGCATCATTGGAGGAGATCCCAGGCAGGTTTTGCTGGAATAATAAGCATTGGACTTTAGTGGTGTGCCAATGCTGGGGGACCTCATGGTGTGCCAATATGCTGGAGGACCTCATGGTGTGCCAATGCTGGAGGACCTCATGGTGTGCCAATGCTGGAGGACCTCATGGTGTGCCAATATGCTGGAGGACCTCATGGTGTGCCAATATGCTGGAGGACCTCATGGTGTGCCAATATGCTGGAGGACCTCATGGTGTGCCAATATGCTGGAGGACCTCATGGTGTGCCAATATGCTGGAGGACCTCATGGTGTGCCAATATGCTGGAGGACCTCATGGTGTGCCAATGCTGGAGGACCTCATGGTGTGCCAATGCTGGAGGACCTCATGGTGTGCCAATGCTGGAGGACCTCATGGTGTACCAATGCTGGAGGAGAAAATGAGCCCCTCTTTGGATCTGCACCCGGACAGCCAAGGGAGTGATCCACCGTAGAGGAGCAACGTGAAACCTTTACTTGAACTGCCCTACTCATGGGTCAGGAAGTAACGGCAAGTTGCCCCCAGGACAGGAAGTGATGGCAAGTCACCCCCAGGACAGGAAGTGACAGTAAGTTGCCCCCAGGATAGGAAGTGGCGGCAAGTCGCCCCCAGGACAGGAAGTGGCGGCTCCTAGGACAGGAAGTGACGGCCCCTAGGACAGGAAGTGACGGCAAGTCTCTCAATGAGGACCATAGTCAACAGCAGGATTTCCAATGACTTCGGAGTATTTCAGCTCAGATCCTGTTTTGTCTCTGGGTCACAAAGGGAGGTCAAACCCTATTTAAACAGGAATCTAGATGGAGAAAAAAAAAAAAAAAAAACCTTTACAAGGTTCCCCCCATATCTATCCAAGTAAAAAAAAAACTCTTTTGCTTGAAGACTACTTTTACCCATGTGATTTTAAAGAGAACAAAGTAACTGGTGAAACATGATATGTAACATCTAAAAAAGCACACAGCGAGGAATCGTAAAGCCATCACCACTCCAAACTAGCACCCATGTAACAATTTTGTTTAGCTGAGTCAAGGGGCTTTGTAGCTCAAGTGGGGAGATCACCCTACACACACCAAAATTGGATCAGTACCATCAGCCCTGCATTATTAGCCCAAAAAAGAAGAATCTCAAACAATGGCAAAAAAATAAAAAAATACAAACTGCACATTTTCTTTTTGTTTACAATCAAAGTTCAGTCCCTGCACCACAAAAAGTGTCACGTTTTGGTCTTCGAAACAATTTTAAAAAAATGATCACTCTAAAAACCCGACATATATCCCCCCCCCTCCCCCCCATAGTATAAAGATCCCCTCAAAGACACAGAGAGAAAAATCAGTAACAAAAGCCCCGGAGGCTCGGGTATTTCGAGGCGCCGCGCGCCCCCCCCCCAAATCAGCAGGAAGAGACAGCGGGTACAGCGACCTGCACCGTACACGGAACGTCATTGATCAACACATCGCAGACTGCAACAAAAGTTTTAAGTGCAAGTTTCACGTTTCCCCTTTTTGCTGAGCCGGCCTCAGCCGAATATCATTTAGTGAAACGTTACAGTGTTCCGCTACAAAAAAAAAAGGGAAAAAGTGGATTGTTTAAAAGACGGCAGCCGGAGCGCTGCAAAAATATGCGTCTGGCGCACAGGCCGAAGGTCCGAAGCAGCAAGGAACCCTCAGCGGTCCAATGTAAAAGGTCATCGTCCGTGCGATACATCGAACTTTTGTCGTTACGATTGTAAGTCTCATTATTGACCTTTCAATTTCTTTATATAAAAAAAAAAACCCAAAATGTCTTTGCGGAGGCAGTGCAAGGGCCTCTTCTAAGGCAATCGGTGTCCAGTGTTTCTGGAGAAAGGTGCGGGTGATTGCATCACATTCAGACATCAGTTCATGCCCAGGGTACCATCCTGCACAGGATTCCCCAAGCCCATCCCCCGACCCATGTAATCTGAGCGGCTCGGGGGGTGCCATTTTTACTGCAGACCACAAGAGATCTTCTTATGGTTCACTTGGTCTCCGTTGGCTTGTATTCGGTCTCTCCAGAGGAGACTTGTGATATCCGGCGTGTTGAGCCCCAAAGTTTCCTCGTAAACTGCCCCGTCTTCACCTGCAAAAGGAAAGGAGAGTATGGTGACCTTTACTGCATGTACAAATGTGTTCTACATTAACCCTGCATCTGACTGCAGCCTAAAACCACTGCTCCATGCTTCTACAGAGCTGGGCACCCTGTGGAGGACCTCACGGTGCGCCAATGATTGAGGACTTCATGGTGTGCCAATGCTGGAGGAGAAAATGAACCCCTCCTTGGATCTGCACCCGGACAGCCGAGGGAGTGATCCACTGTAGAGGAACAACGGGCAAACATTTACTTGAACTGCCCTCTCCATGGGTGCCCCCAGGACAGGAAGTGATGGCACGTCGCCTCCAGGACAGGAAGTGACGGCACGTCGCCCCCAGGACAGGAAGTGACGGCACGTTCGCCCCCAGGACAGGAAGTGACGGCACGTTCGCCCCCAGGACAGGAAGTGACGGCACGTTCGCCCCCAGGACAGGAAGTGACGGCACGTTCGCCCCCAGGACAGGAAGTGACGGCACGTTCGCCCCCAGGACAGGAACAGACGGCACGTTCGCCCCCAGGACAGGAACAGACGGCACGTTCGCCCCCAGGACAGGAACAGACGGCACGTTCGCCCCCAGGACAGGAACAGACGGCACGTTCGCCCCCAGGACAGGAACAGACGGCACGTTCGCCCCCAGGACAGGAACAGACGGCACGTTCGCCCCCAGGACAGGAACAGACGGCACGTTCGCCCCCAGGACAGGAACAGACGGCACGTTCGCCCCCAGGACAGGAACAGACGGCACGTTCGCCCCCAGGACAGGAACAGACGGCACGTTCGCCCCCAGGACAGGAAGCGACGGCACGTTCGCCCCCAGGACAGGAACAGACGGCACGTTCGCCCCCAGGACAGGAAGCGACGGCACGTTCGCCCCCAGGACAGGAAGCGACGGCACGTCCGCCCCCAGGACAGGAAGCGACGGCACGTCCGCCCCCAGGACAGGAAGCGACGGCACGTCCGCCCCCAGGACAGGAAGCGACGGCATGTCCGCCCCCAGGACAGGAAGCGACGGCACGTCGCTCCCAGGACAGGAAGTGACGGCACGTCGCCCCTAGGACAGGAAGTGACGGCACGTCGCCCCTAGGACAGGAAGTGACGGCACGTCGCCCCTAGGACAGGAAGTGACGGCACGTCGCCCCCAGGACAGGAAGTGACGGCACGTCGCCCCCAGGACAGGAAGTGACGGCACGTCGCCCCCAGGACAGGAAGTGGCAGCAGGTCGCCCTCAGGACAGGAAGTAAAAGCAGGTCGCCCTCAGGACAGGAAGTAAAAGCAGGTCGCCCTCAGGACAGGAAGTAAAAGCAAGTCGCACTCAGGACAGGAAGTGACGGCATGTCGCCCCCAGGACAGGAAGTGACGGCAAGGGAAACTCATGGTTGGGGAAAGCAGCCAATTAAACAGCTCGCTGAATGCACTAGATACCGGGGTATAGAGAGTACATAGAGCTGAATAGCTCCTGATATTGTCCTCCAAACCCGCCGGTATATATTTTTAGGATATCGATATAGTTAGAAAAATAAGACTGCTGAGACACTAGTCACTCCAGCAGTGCACTTATGAGGTAACCTACAAGACCTGGGCTACTCGGGACATTAAAGCCCAGTACACACCACTAGTTTTTTTTTTTCAACGCTGGGTTAAATGAAAAAAAAAAATAAAACTAACAGCACAGATCGGAGCCTCTGTACTAACAATCCGATGTTAGTACATCGACCCCCCCCCACTGTGCTATTGTGTTCCGACAGGGAGACGGCCTCCCTGCCAGAACACTCCAGTCAGTGCTCTCAGCCATTGGCTGCCAGCGCTGATCAGGAGCCGGTCGGATGCTGGTGTTCCAGCATGCTCGGCCGGCTTCTGTTGGACCAGCTGCCATACACACGGGCCGGTTTTTATTGAACCGACCAATGTCGCCCGACATTCGGTCCATATGTACTAGGCTTAACAAATTGTGTACACTGGGATTGCTCCCTATACACATGCCCAAAAAAGGTTCATTGTACACAGGGAGTGTGTAGTGCCTCCCGTTCCCCTGCCTCATTATGTCCCTCCCCTTCCCCCTAACCGATTCCCAGATGTCAAAATGACAGCCAGTAATTGCCGGGTAAATTCAGCAGGTGACGAAAAAACAGACATGGTTTATAAACATTGTTCAGACAGGAGAAATATAGATACAAAGTAACATTGTTTATAAACATTGATCAGATGGGAGATAGATACACAACATAACATTGTTTATAAAAATTGATCAGACAGGAGATAGAGAGATGCAAAGTAACAATTCTACTTCTGTATTGTAGTATGGGTGTAACTTTAGTTATTGAATTACAAGAAACTTAGTAATAGTTTTAAGGTGATTGTTTATATATGTGTATATGTATATATATATATGTATATATATATATATATATATATATATATGTGTATGTGTGTGTGTATGTATATATATATATATATATATATTTCTATATATGTAAAAACGTATGTTTCTGAGCTAACAGATGGTCATTCACAGAGGGTCATTGTCTCTAGCTCTATTCTCTGTTTAGTCTGTTGTTAGTACCAGATTAAACCAGCTTTTCGCGCCTGATATTTTGCCTTTATAAAGTCAGACAATAGAGCAGGGCAGTGAACTGCGCTGAGGACGTAAGAGGTCCCAGATCTTGGACTGTCGCTTCCAGAACTATCTGAAAACTCAGAAGTTGAGAGGTTCCCTGGATTGAATGCTAAATGTATCCTGTATTGTAACATCTGTAATTCATCTTTAATCGAAGCTAAGTAAATCTCTTTTATTACATTCTTTGTTTTGTGTTTTAATCATTGCATTTACTGACCACATATCTAAAAGGGTAAATATATAAATGAATCTATGAATAAATGTAACACAGAATTTAGCCCCTTGTTACATAATGGCGCTGTGAGCAGGATATTTAACCCTTTCAGTGCTGGTTTGAAGTGCAGTGATTAATTCTAGTAATACTGTTGTGAATTGTAATGTTTTTTGACAATTGGGAAACTGTATTATTAGTGTGCACTGTGATGGGAGGTTTGTTGCTAGCTTTGCTTTGGTGGCAGTTGGTGGCAGATATGTTTAACTGGATAAAAGAAGCGAAGGGGGGAGACAGTCGAAAGAGCCCCATCTCAGAGTGGTCAGATTCTAGACGCTGGTCTACTCTGGCTCGTGAATTGATCAAGTATCAGGATGCATTTAAAGTGGAAGACCCCCGCCACTGTCTCCTGATTCTTGATTTGTTTCGATATTCAAAATCGGAACAGAAAGCTGCATCTATATTAGGATGGATATTTTTGCAGGCATTGAAACAAAAAGGGGGTAGATGGTCAAATGTTTCCACTCATTGTGTGCTTAGCGAGCCCCCGGCAAGCTTTTGATCTTTTGAGATATAGAACAGATGAGCTGATGACCGCGTTAGGTGGACGAGTGGCCCTTTCGCTGGTGCTCACATAATTGTTCTTTGAGGTTTGAAAACGATGAGCAGAAAACAGGTAGGAAAAGGAAAAATATGACCTGTATTGATGCTTAGATTGTGATTACTGCAGTAATATGTGTTGAGTTTAAATGTTGAGCTCGTTTGTTGGTTGTTTAGCTAGCTATTGGTGAGGAAAAGTTGCTTGTATGTATGATATGTAAAATGCATTTGGCTACTGATGTTTAAGTGAGTTCTTGTATGTTTAACTGAAAAGATCAGTTAAACATACAGAAATGGCTGCAGCTTCCCCCCCCCCCCCTCCCCGGACAATGGACAATAGTCCAGCATGTTGTGAAAAGAAGAGCTGCAGCTTTAGACTGTATTTGTGAGAGTCTGCTTGAATGAGACGATCCCTAAGAGAGGGGGACAGAGTTTGTTGCAGATATTCCCCCTCAACCCCCCCCCCCCCCCCCCCCTGTAAAAAGCTTATGCCTGTGATAAAACAGGACAGTGCTGAACATCTGAGAAATGTCTAATCATGTTGAAAAAATAACATCCTAGTTGAAATTGTTAGTTTTTTAAATCTAGGATTATTTGAAACAAAGAAAGTAAATGGCTGATTGATGTTAACACCCTTTAAAATCCTGAATAGCAGTCATGATTATTATAATTTTATTGGTGAATGTAATAAAGTGTCATGTTCTAGGATACAACACTAATGTTTTTTATTTAAGTTTTTCGTTAATACAGAAGAAACCAGATCTATTCCTAGAAGTTTCGTAGATCTGTATGGTATTGAACAAGAGGTTGCAATAGAAACATCAATATGAGTTTGGTGATGTATAATGTTTGTGCAAAAATGTAATGAACACCATATACTGTTCTTGTGAATTATTTCAACCATGGTTAATGACAACTTTGAATGGACGTCCTTTAATGAAAATCCACGTGGTGATAATTAAGTAATATGAGCTCAATTAATAAGGGTAATAAAAGTGCACTCATGAATAACAGAAATAATGGCCATATGTTTTGTTGTTTGTGGAAAGTGTTGGTTAAATGTGTTTGTTGCTAACTATTTGTTACTTTCTAGGAAGGAGCTGTAATAACATCACACTAAATACCTTTTTATTTTGTTTAGTTCCTAGACAATATTAAACAGCATCAACCCACCTGTCTGATATGGTTTGATGTCCAAGAACTAAAGATGAAGATTACAGTCATAAATAATTTATGTTGTTTTTGTTGTTATTTTTATGCAATATGCAAATGTACTGAAAGTTTTCATTGGAACTGATTGTAAACCAGAGCAGCTAATACTCTCGATGCTGCATAATAGATTTATAAGGGTTTCCTCTGATTGAGTTGAATTTAAAATGATATAGAACAAATAATGTTTGAATATTGACAGCAAGATTGTTTTGATATCTGGAATGATATAATACTTGAAATGGTTTGAAGGGTGTAAGAATACCCAAACATTTACATATTGTTCTTTTCTGTGTATATGTAAGCTAAATTATGGCAGCATCTACTTCTGTATATTCTGCCATAATTATTTTGGTACCACTGTGGGAGTGTGCCTGGGGTTTTACATATAAAGTACATTTTTCTGCATGATTGACCGTTTAAATTTAAAAATATCATTTTGTTTTTCAAGGAAAAAAAGTACTTATGTCTACTTATAACTGTACATTTAGGTTAATATTATTGCACTGAACACAATTTTTAAGTCTATTAACATGAGGTGTTCTAGTGTTATATATATGGTCAGTTATATCTGACACTCAGTGATTCTTTGACCACCCTGTTCTATACACCTGGTTGAGTTTTCATAAAATTTTCTTAGTAAAGGAAAAAGAGTTATAAAATAGGTTCTTAGGTTTTGTTTTCCTCAATTCTCCTTGATTGCTTGGGGTGGGACTGGCATGTAGAATACAGTGACACATATGCATGGGCATATTATATGCACATATTGGGATCAGTGTAGACAAAAGAGCCGGTTAGCCTGCCAGAATGTCTTTAGAGTGTGGAAGGAGATCAAAGTGCATAGAGGAAACACACATGAACTAGTTTAAAGTTGGGCCTATAATTTGAGACAGAGTAGTGTATAGTTCAGGTGGGGGATGAGTAATCTACCTGTAATAATATTTCACCTTTAATGTAGAAAGCGTTTTTCAGTGTTAAGACAGATCACTAATGATTATCGATTTGCCTGTTCAGAAATCTACAATGGGCTATATGGGCATTGTTGTTAATTAAGAAATGTTGGACTGACATATTTGGTAACACACCTGTCAGGATGTCAACTAGAAGCATATTGGAGAAAGAAGACAAACACTTTTGACAGCAGCAACGTCTATAAAGTCTTTACCAATGATCAGCAGCTGAACTGTTGGTGCAAGTTCCACCTGTTCTGAGGGTCGAATACCTGAACTGTTCCATCCGCTATCATGGTTAAGTACCTGAATCTGATGGTGAAGTACTTGAACTGTTTTATGTGCTCTGATGGTCATGTGCCTGAACTGTCTGTAGAAGTTCCAGCTACTATGTGGTTATGTGCCTGCACGTTTGTGACTTGTGAGCTGCAATAGTCCGAAGGATATGGACTTTGTATTCTACAGTTCTTTCAGTTCTACAGTGTTGCAAGTGCTATGCTACAGCTGTGATATGGTAACCGGATGTCTAAGACTCTGCTGTCCATCACCAGATATGGAGGACTTTGACAAGTATATATGCGTTTAAACTCTTGGAAAGGAAAGTTTGATGCTCATGCCTGTACTTTCAAAAGGAAGTTTGGTGTTATTCTGTTAGTCCAACATATAGTTGTTTTTATAAGCCTGGACATTTTTTATATTTTTCAGCCCTAACATAGCAGAATGAGATTTCCTGGACAGGTAAATCCGACAGAGAAAGTGGGTCAAGAGATAGAACTTTAGATAAATAAGACGAGGTGTGAAAGGATGTAAAACTGTTATACATTGATTTACATGTGGAAAATACCCAAGGGGTGGGATATATGGGACCATATTTAATAATGAGGAGTGTTTCGCATACATACTTATAATATTGGAAATGTGAAGGATGAAATTAATGAAGTCAGAAATGTTTATATTGGAGTACAAGCGAAAGGACTACCTTAAGTAGAACATCTTGGTATATCTATAAGTAATCCTGAGTATTATAAACTAAACTAAGAATCTTGTAAGTCAAGGGGTGGAATGTAGTATGGGTGTAACTTTAGTTATTGAATTACAAGAAACTTAGTAATAGTTTTAAGGTGATTGTTTATATATGTGTATATGTATATATATATATGTATATATATATATATATATATATATATATGTGTATGTGTGTGTGTATGTTATATATATATATATATATATATATATATATATTTCTATATATGTAAAAACGTATGTTTCTGAGCTAACAGATGGTCATTCACAGAGGGTCATTGTCTCTAGCTCTATTCTCTGTTTAGTCTGTTGTTAGTACCAGATTAAACCAGCTTTTCGCGCCTGATATTTTGCCTTTATAAAGTCAGACAATAGAGCAGGGCAGTGAACTGCGCTGAGGACGTAAGAGGTCCCAGATCTTGGACTGTCGCTTCCAGAACTATCTGAAAACTCAGAAGTTGAGAGGTTCCCTGGATTGAATGCTAAATGTATCCTGTATTGTAACATCTGTAATTCATCTTTAATCGAAGCTAAGTAAATCTCTTTTATTACATTCTTTGTTTTGTGTTTTAATCATTGCATTTACTGACCACATATCTAAAAGGGTAAATATATAAATGAATCTATGAATAAATGTAACACAGAATTTAGCCCCTTGTTACATGTATTTATGCTTTTTTTTCCATCTGCAAATCAAAAGGGATGCGCTTCCTATGTATATAAATGTCAGTTAAAGCAAGTAAAAATAAAAAATTGTGTCTCCACTGGAAGATTTCCCTTCAACTTTTGTTTTGTTGACAACTGTAAAATATTGGATTTCCCATCAGATTCTATACCAGTGACAATGGTCACCACTACAATTAAAGAGGGTGGATCTGGCCAGTGGGGACACAGACAGCAATACCCGACAGAGATTCTAATCCGCCGTAAAGCCAGAACTTGTTTTGGATGGAGTTTGATCATATAATTGGCTTTCAAAGGGTTACCGACTTTTCAGCCACATGCAAAGAGAGAAGACTTTTTCAGTGAAATGACTCCACCACCTACCTCCAGGGGCTGTCCGGCTCCCACCACAATCAGCTTCCCATCCTCCAGACCCACCAGGATATGGCTGTTCTCCTTGGTGACAGACACGCAGTGCACCGGGACCTTCATCGGCAGTGGACTGACGGCCAGAGCGAGGCTGCAAAGAGGGAAGCATCCCATTAGCTTTAAGCTGAAATTACATTTTGCCTTCCCTGGTTCACCCTCCCCCTCCTTCCTACTCTACCAAAAACCTCTAGTAATGGAAGAGCACATGTCCTGCACCTCTTCCTTCCCGGATTAACTGATTGGCCAATCCTAAGGCCCAAAAACGAGTGGCCAATCCTAAGGCCCAAAAACGAGTGGCCAATCCTAAGGCCAAAAACGAGTGGCCAGGCCTAAGGCCCAAAAACGAGTGGCCAGGCCTAAGGCCCAAAAACGAGTGGCCAAGCCTAAGGCCAAAAACGAGTGGCCAAGGCCTAAGGCCCAAAAACGAGTGGCCAAGCCTAAGGCCCAAAACGAGTGGCCAAGCCTAAGGCCCAAAAACGAGTGGCCAAGCCTAAGGCCCAAAAACGAGTGGCCAAGCCTAAGGCCCAAAAACGAGTGGCCAAGCCTAAGGCCCAAAAACGAGTGGCCAAGCCTAAGGCCCAAAAACGAGTGGCCAAGCCTAAGGCCCAAAAACGAGTGGCCAAGCCTAAGGCCCAAAAACGAGTGGCCAAGCCTAAGGCCCAAAAACGAGTGGCCAAGCCTAAGGCCCAAAAACGAGTGGCCAAGCCTAAGGCCCAAAAACGAGTGGCCAGGCCTAAGGCCCAAAAACGAGTGGCCAAGCCTAAGGCCCAAAAACGAGTGGCCAAGCCTAAGGCCCAAAAACGAGTGGCCAAGCCTAAGGCCCAAAAACGAGTGGCCAAGCCTAAGGCCCAAAAACGAGTGGCCAATCCTAAGGCCCAAAAACGAGTGGCCAATCCTAAGGCCCAAAACGAGTGGCCAATCCTAAGGCCAAAAACGAGTGGCCAATCCTAAGGCCCAAAAACGAGTGGCCAATCCTAAGGCCCAAAAAGGAGTGGCCAATCTAAGGCCCAAAAAGGAGTGGCCAATCCTAAGGCCAAAAAACGAGTGGCCAATCCTAAGGCCAAAAACGAGTGGCCAATCCTAAGGCCCAAAAACGAGTGGCCAATCCTAAGGCCCAAAAACGAGGTGGCCAATCCTAAGGCCCAAAAACGAGTGGCCAATCCTAACCCAAACACTGTCACATGGTGTTGGAGGGGAGGAAGTGATTAACCCTGTATAAGCTCTGATATCATCTGAGATGGAGCTTACACAGCATCATCAACAGCCTTCCTTGGACGTTTCACTCAGAACCTGGAACTATGAAAGACCACACGTTTTCTTCTAATAGAGGACTATTGGAATGATGACCTCATTCTTAATGCAGAAGACCCTCCATGACTCTCATTTGGAAAGATTTCAGCAGTCATGGAAAAGGAAAGTTTGTATCAGTTCCAGAACTCAAGTAGTTGGTTTCTTCTGCTGAGTTGGCCTAATTACCTTCCATATATAAAGTAGATCCCACACGGGTTTAGAAATTTTCTGAGCAACAGAGATTCGTGAATTATAAAGTTTGCACCGATAGCCGACCAAGAGTTATATTAATATTTTTTTCTGCTCTGTATCTTCTCACCTGCGGAGGTCTCGGATCTGTTAGGGAACATTGTGCCGTGCCGAGCACCACAAATTCCTCGGTGACACAGAGCGCCGACACCTGCTCATCCAGAGGGACTGATGACAAATTCTTCCCATTCACCGAGTAACAGTGCAGAGCAAACTTATCCTACAACGAGAACAGAACATTTTTATTTCACCTAATTACTAAAGGTTCATAAGCTCCCTGTCTCTGGTGATAGATTTGGTCTTCTCCTGAGCACAGTCTGGTATGAAGGGACTTATTAATGCAGCCATCTTCAGCCAGACTTCCATGGAACCCTATGGCTCCTCTAGAGCAGGGGTCTCCAAACTTTACAAAGGGTCAGTTTACCGCCCTTCAGACTTTAGGGAGGCCAGACTGTGGGAGTATGAAGTGTCCTGGCATCAATGGGAGTATAAAGTGTTTCTGGTTTGGTGGTCAGTGGAAATAAATTACATAACTCCTGTGGTCAGTAGGAGAAGGAATAGTGCCCCATTGTTGATATTAATGGGAATAATGATTGTCCTATCGATGGTATTAATGGAAATAATGATACCCTATTGATGGTATTAATGGGAATAATGATGTCCTATCATAATGAGGGGGATTGGTGCCCCATTATTAGTACCATTGGGGAAATAGTGCAACATCCTTGGTATTAATGGGGGGAATAGTGCCCCATCCTTGGTATTAATGGGGGGGGGGGGGATAGTGCCTCATCATTGGTATTGAGGGGAACAGTGCCCCATCGTTGGTATTGAGGGGAATGGTGCCCCTTCATTGGTATTAATAAGAGGAATGGTGCCTCATCGTTGGTATTCGTGGGGAGGGAATAGTGCCCCATCATTGGTATTCATGGGGGGGAGGGGAACAGTGCCCCAATGATAGTGTTAGTGTAAAGTATGGTGCCTCATCATTGTTGTCAGTAGCAGGAAAAGTGTCTCATATCAGTGGGAGGAATGGTGCCCCAAGGGCCAGATAAAGGTAAGCAAAGGGCCACGTCCGGCCTGCTTGCCGTATTGGAGATCACTGCTCTAGAGGTTAATAGGAGTTCCTTGAGCTGTGACCCATTATCTGAGGGTTCCTGTCTAGGTTACAGGGCCAACACAGCAGCACAACACCAATGACCTTTTATCTAGCTGAAAGGGTGGCATTCTGACCAGCATTGCAGGAGGGTCATTTTTTAACTAGGGCTAGTTTACACTTGCTTCAAAACAAGGCTTCAGACACGCTTTGTTAAAGCTCCCTGAACGCCAGTCAAAGCCTGTGTCACTAAATAAAATGGTTAACTTAAATACCTGTTTACACCTTGCTTTGCTTTGGCTTCACTTCAAAAAATATACCCCATGCCGCTTTAGTTGTGCTTCAAAGCCCCCATCGAAGCCTCCACCAAAGCCCCATCAAAGCCTCCACCAAAGTCCCATCGAAGCCTCCACCAAAGTCCCATCGAAGCCTCCACCAAAGCCCCATCAAAGCCTCCACCAAAGCCCCATCAAAGCCTCCACCAAAGCCCCATTGAAGCCTCCACCAAAGTCCCATCGAAGCCTCCACCAAAGTCCCATCGAAGCCTCCACCAAAGTCCCATCGAAGCCTCCACCAAAGTCCCATCGAAGCCTCCACCAAAGTCCCATCGAAGTCCCATCGAAGCCTCCACCAAAGTCCCATCGAAGCCTCCACCAAAGTCCCATCGAAGCCTCCACCAAAGCCTCACCAAAGCCCCACCAAAGCCTCACCAAAGCCCCACTAAAGCCTCACCAAAGCCCCACCTAAGCACCAAACAAAAGCAAGGTTTAAACAGGACTGTAAGCTAACCATTTTATTTAGTGACAGGAGCTTTGACTGGCGTTCAGAGAGCTTAAACAAAGTGTGTCCGAAGCCTTGTTTTGAAGAAAGTGTAAACTAACCCTTAGAGTGTGTATTAAGGTGTTGGAAAAAATCTGCCAACTGTGCGGAGCCTTGGCAATAAATCAGAGTGTGAAGCAGCTGTACTGGCCAGTGCTTCTTTAACATGAAAACTTTGCTTGGACGACTGTTCACTTTTAGGTATATGGAGGAAGGGGGGGGGGGGGGGGGAGGCTGAAGATATTTCCAATACTGACTTACCAGGGCAAAAAGTACAGTGATCTCAGGTGGGCTTCTAATCTGTGCATGGCTTTGCTTGACAGTAGGTCAGACAAAGGCATTTGATACAGTCCCCCAAAAATGCCTAATTTACAAGCCGAAGTCTACAGGCATGGACCCTAAGGTTTGTGCTTGGGTAAAAAACTGGTTACAGGGGCGTGTCCAAAGGGAGGTGATAAGTACCATGTACTCAGACTGGACTGGAGTACCCCAAGGTTCTGTCTTGGGACCAATTCTTTTCAATTTATTCATAAGTGATATAGAGGATAAATAGCTCAATTTCCGTTTTTGCGGACGACACAAAAATAAGCAGGGCAATGACGTTGCACAGAAATTTTACAGAAAGACCTGAACAAAATAATGGGAGTTGGCAACCCCATGGCAAATGAGGTTTAATGTGGAGAAATGTAAAGTAATGCACTTGGGGGCAAAAAAACAAATGCAAACTACTCACTATAGGGGGGGACAACCGCTGGGGGAATCAAGGATGGAGAAAGATCTGGGGGTCCCTAGTAGATGACAGATTGAGCAATAGCATGCAATAGCAAGCTGCAGCTACCAAAGCCGGCAGAATATTAGCATGCATAAAAAAAAAAAAAAAGGGATATACTCCAGGAATGAAACTATAATCCTACCACTTTATAAAACTCTGGTTAGGCCTCATCTGGAGTACTCTGTCCAGCTCTGGTCACCAGTCCTCAGGAAGGATGTGCTGGAGCTGGAGAGAGTCCAAAGAAGGGCAACAAAACTAATAAAGGGACTGGACGCCCTAATTTGCGAGGAATGACTACAAGCACTAAAATTTATTCTCGCGGAGAAGCGACGTTTGAGGGGGGGACATGATAGCAATCTACAAATACCACCATGGTGATCCCACCATAGGAAAAAAAACTATTCATTCTGAGGGAGTGTACGAGGACACACAATGAGATTTGAGGAGAAGCGGCTTAACCTTAAACTGCGCAGGGGGGTTTTCACTGTCAGGGCAATAAGGAGGTGGAACTCTCTTCCACAATCGGTGGTGGCAGCGGGAGTATGGATATTTTTAAAAGGGTGTAAGGAGGCAACTTCAAATGTCCATGGTCTTGGAGTAGGGGGCCACTCCATAATAATGCCCTTGGTTTTGGAATAGAATGTCCAACAGCTCAACCTTGTGGTAACCGTTTGGTAAAGACCCTTTTCTGCTCCACCATAACTGGGCCCCTGTGTACAAAGCCAGCTCCATAAAAGACATGGTGTGACCAGTTTGGTGTGGAGGAACTCCAGTGTCCTGTACAGAGCCCTGTCCTCAACCCTACTGAACACTCTTGGGAGGAATTGGAATGCCGATTGTGTGCCATGTCTTTTTTCTGGTGCCCAATGTGTGAGCCAGGTCTTCTCATCCAACACCAGTACCCGATTCCCACAGACACCCTCCAAAACCCTACAGAAAGCCTTCCCAATAACTTTGAGGGTGTTACAGCCACAAAGAGGGGCCAACTCCATATTAATGGCCATGGTTTTGGAATAGGATGTGAAACAACTCAACCTTGTGGTAACAGTTTGTTGAAGAACATTTTATGTTCCAGCATGACTGTGCCCCTGAGTAGACTTGTGCAATTTTAGTTCCGAATTAGTTTAACGAACTTTGACAAATTAGTTAATTCCGAAATTTTCGAATTTCTGAATTCTCAAATTTCGAAAATTCCGAAATCGGAAAATTCGAAATTTCAGAAGTTCGGAAAAATCGAAATTTCGGAAATTCGAAAATTCGAAAATAAGAATGAAAATCTGAACGTTGGATAAGAATAAAAATCTGAAAAATCGAAAATCTGAATTAATAACTATTAAATTAGAGGTATTGGAATATTCCTTTCAAATTTGACTGTAAGTGAACGTAATGAGTACAAATTTATCCGAAGTTACAAATTATCCGAAATAACGAATGCCGTATCTAAACGAATGGAACGTCACGCTCTAATAATAATAAAACAACAATATTAATAATAAAACCTTTTTATTATTATTATTTTCTATTATTAATTTGCTCCATTACATTTGTTTAGATGCGGCATTCGTTATTTCGGATAATTCGTAACTTCAGATAAATTTATATTTGTTACGTTCAGTTTTGAAAGGAAATTCCAATACATATAATTTAATAGTTATTATTCAAATTTTACTTATTTTTTTTTTTTTTTTCAGATTATCGAATTTTCGAATTCCGAAAATTTGTTAATATGAAAATTCTGAAATCCAAAAATTTGAAAATCCGAATTTACCAAAAAAACAAATGAAACGACAATGAACACATTTTTTGTCAGTGCACATGTCTACCCCCGAGTATGAAAGCCAACTCTATGGTCAAAAATTGTCAAAACGTTACAGCCACAAAGAGGGAGCAACTCAATTTTAATGACCATGGGGAGAAGAGCAACTCCGTCTTAACGGCCATTGAGAGGGGAGCAACTCCGTCTTAATGGCCACGGAGAGGGGAGCAACTCCGTCTTAATGGCCACGGAGAGGGGAGCAACTCCGTCTTAATGGCCACGGAGAGGGGAGCAACTCCGTCTTAATGGCCACGGAGAGGGGAGCAACTCCGTCTTAATGGCCACGGAGAGGGGAGCAACTCCGTCTTAATGGCCACGGAGAGGGGAGCAACTCCGTCTTAATGGCCACGGAGAGGGGAGCAACTCCGTCTTAATGGCCACGGAGAGGGGAGCAACTCCGTCTTAATGGCCACGGAGAGGGGAGCAACTCCGTCTTAATGGCCACGGAGAGGGGAGCAATTCCACATTAATGGCCATGATTTTTTTAATGGATGTCCAACAAGCTCATATAGGGGCGATAGTCAGGGGTCCACCAACCACTGAGTAACCAAAAAGCAATAGAGAGAACATTTTTCTAATCACTAACACCGCGGTTGGTCCTCATTTACAACTACCTGTTGGGTGGTCGGTCACCTATTCCCTATTGTTTTTTGGTTACTCATGACTAGTTGAGGTACCCCACCCTAAAGGATGATGCGGTGACTGGACCGCAATAGGCGGCACTATTTGATAATTACCCCATTTTGGGATCTTTTGCCCCTTGGTTTTTATACTAATTATCGTTCACCAACCATTGACCATAATCTGTATAACTAAAATATCACTTTTTAGATGGAATGAGTCTGAAACTATGTAATTATTTATAGATTTTTACTCACAGGGCATATAGTTCTGGGTATCGGTCTCTGGGTCACTTTAGCTTTTCTTTCAAAGACCAGGACAGACAGGGAGATACTGAAGTTAGGTTAAATAGAGCGGAGGGGATGAGACTGACAGCATAGGACAGACAATTTCAACCATGGTTCCTCCAGGGGTTGTTGGGGTTTCATCGAGCTTTGACTGATTGACCTTCTATCTGGTGGGACCTTCAAAGTTCTGAGTTCAGCCCCACTTGGCAGAGCCAGTAGCACGACACCATTGATCTTTCTAGCTGTCCATAAGGGAGGCATCCCGATATCCAATTTAAGGGGCATTCTTCTGATCAACCCTCAAGGAATACATTTTAGCAGGGGGTTCCTTATGACCTGAAAATTATTTCATGGGTTCCTCTGAGGTAAAAAGGTTGAGAAATGCTGGCATAGGGGAAGGGGGACTCTCACATTGCACACACACAGCCTGCTATGAGTGACAGATGACGGTGCAGAAAATGCAGGACACACATGGTCTAAACACACATTGCATATGATGTATTGATGTTATTCTGACCTTGAGGGAGCTCCGGCCTTCGATGGTGCTCTGGAACACGATCTGCCCCTCCAGACCCACAGCCAGGTGGGAGATGGTCAGAGGAAGGGAACTCTCACAGGGGGGCCTAATACACCTCAAAAACTGCCCCCTTCGAATGGTGTATACAATAACAGTGCCGTCCTGCAAGAGAAAAGGGGGATTATTTATAAAAACTTCACATTGATAACAAAACAAATAAGAGTGTATCTAAATCCAAGCTAAGCTTTCAATAGCGTTAAAACACGTCAGGTTTGCATTGCTGTCTGTGTCCCCACTGAAGGAGATTCATCCTCTTTATTTGTCCCGGTGACCATTATCACCAAGAAAGTTAATGCAAACCCAAAATGTCACATTCGTCACAAGAACAAAAAGAGGTGAAATCTTGCAATGGGGACACACGTTCCACTGTCTGGTGGATGAGGAGCACCTTGTACAAAGTGTCAGAAGTTCTCGGATCCAACATATTTTGGGGGATTAAGTCACCACCTTCTTCTGGGCTAGCGAACAAAAGTACAATACATATACAATGCAGAATACACACATACTTTATTAAATTAGTGCTAAAAAAAATGTTGAAGGTCAAGCCTTAGAGAAGAGGGTGTGTCCTAGTCCTCCAAAATGCATTGGCTGTATTATTTTCGGACTTTATCAGTATTAATTACAAATTGCATCTTAAAAACAAAGTCTGATGACTCTTTGAACAAGGCAACGTCTCCATGCTTTTGCTATCATGCTAATGAATGACGCCCCAACTGGTTACTCCAGGAGTTCAGCAGCCTGGGACCAATCAAAGGTCTTACACGTTGCCACCAATTGAACCCTTCACCCTTGGGTTTCCAGTGCCACCTCACACACCAGTAGTTCTAGAATAGAGTTGCTAGTAGACAACTGGAGCCAAAGAGGGAGGGATAAGACTTTGAATCCAGATTTTAGAGGCATGGTGTCCTCGGGGATCCCTGAAGTATTGTAATGTGAGTAGACAAGATTGTATTGTAATGTGAGCCCAGTACGTCTTTATTGCACACAACAAAAGGTCACAAGAAACACGTTCTGGTGGGTCACTGGTCCCCATTCATAAGGGGGTAAAATGGGGACCAATGACCCCATTATTTACTGACTTTATCAGTGTTAATTAAAAATATAAAATCTTAAAAACAAAATCCGATGACTCATGGGGTACAGGGCAACTTCTCGTGAAGACTCGTGAAACAAAAATGACACTTATGAGAGGTCACACAGAAGATTTTTGCATGACAAACAACCAGGGGGGGGGGGGGGACAGGATTAGAAGGTTATTAGGTTATTCCCACCTTAGAACCAGAGACGGCCATGTCCAGCTCCGTACTGATTGCCACACACGTGACCTCATCGCTGTGACCATACAGCACCTGCACAGGCTTTGGGGACAGTCCGTAGGAAAAGCCGCCCTAGAGACAAAAACAAAAACTTTTATCAGCAACGTGCAATCTGTACACCACATGTGTGATGGAACAGGGACCTATCCTGAGCCTCACCTGCTGAAGAACCTCCCACACCATGCACGTGGTGTCCCGCGAGCCGGAAATGAGGTACATACCGCACAAGTCCAGCGCCAGACATGTCACCACATCTAATACAAAAATCGGAGTCATGAACACGGAAATAACCATTACACAGCATCTAAACCTATGAAAAATAGGTCATATATTGCAGCTTTCTTCTAGCTATGTCCTACTGAGGAGATTTACCCTCACCTTCTTTTCCTTGGGACACAATAAGTAGTGAGAAGAATTCCTTCCAAACTGGGGGGGGAATTCTTTTTTTGTAACCAAAACAGGGGTCCCTATTGAAAGATTTCCCCTCACCTAACGCATGGCCACCCCTGGGCACTGCCCAGCAGTCCCGTGATAATCTTGCATTATATCATACTTGCCAACTGTCCCGGATCTACCGGGACAGTCGCGCTTTTTCACTAAGCTGTCCCGGGATGGCCGTGTCCTGGGCAGAGTCTCAGTAATCGGGGCTGCAGGGACAATCGGAGCTAAACCTACAATCAGAATTACATCTTCCTCCTGCTACTTTATGGGGCTTTGCAGGTGTTAAGGAAGAAAACCTGAGATGGAGCATCTTACTACTACTGCTGCTGCTGCTTAAGTGAGCGGGATGTGTACTGTGCTGATTACATGGGATGAATACATGAGGAGGGCCGGCGGGGATCGGAGCAGTACACATCCGGCCCACACAAGCAGCAGCAGTAGTAAGATGCTCCACTTTGTGGGTTCTTCGTTAACGCATGCAAAGCACTGGAAGAGCATTGGAAACTGCAAGCGGAGAATGTAAAGGGGGGGGGGGGGGGTAGGGCGTAACTATCATTCTGATTGTAGACTTAGCCCAGTGAGAGCCTGCCAAAACAATGAAATCTGTGACAGAACTTCCCTGCGCTGCTCTGCTTGAGGAGGCCATATCTGTATTATACTTTACTGCCTCCTACCTAAACTGTGCCCTCCTGACCCCCCACCCTGGTACTATGCCTTCCTGCCCACCCTGTGCCCTCCATATACTGTGCCTTCTTGACCCCCTGTACCGTGCACACCTCTGGACCCCCTGTACCGTGCACTCCCCTGGACCCCCTGTACCGTGCACTCCCCTGGACCCCCTGTGCCGTGCACTCCCCTGGACCCCCTGTGCCGTGCACTCCCCTGGACCCCCTGTGCCGTGCACTCCCCTGGACCCCCTGTGCCGTGCACTCCCCTGGACCCCCTGTGCCGTGCACTCCCCTGGACCCCCTGTGCCGTGCACTCCCCTGGACCCCCTGTGCCGTGCACTCCCCTGGACCCCCTGTGCCGTGCACTCCCCTGGACCCCCTGTGCCGTGCACTCCCCTGGACCCCCTGTGCCGTGCACTCCCCTGGACCCCCTGTGCCGTGCACTCCCCTGGACCCCCTGTGCCGTGCACTCCCCTGGACCCCCTGTGCCGTGCACTCCCCTGGACCCCCTGTGCCGTGCACTCCCCTGGACCCCCTGTGCCGTGCACTCCCCTGGACCCCCTGTGCCGTGCACTCCCCTGGACCCCCTGTACCGTGCACTCCCCTGGACCCCCTGTACCGTGCACTCCCCTGGACCCCCTGTACCGTGCACTCCCCTGGACCCCCTGTACCGTGCACTCCCCTGGACCCCCTGTACCGTGCACTCCCCTGGACCCCCTGTACCGTGCACTCCCCTGGACCCCCTGTACCGTGCACTCCCCTGGACCCCCTGTACCGTGCACTCCCCTGGACCCCCTGGACCCCCTGTACCGTGCACTCCCCTGGACCCCCTGTACCGTGCACTCCTCTGGACCCCCTGTACCGTGCACTCCTCTGGACCCCCTGTACCGTGCACTCCCTTTGACCCCCTGTACGTGCCCCCTGTACCGTGCACTCCCCTGGGACCCCCTGTACCGTGCACTCCCCTGGACCCCCTGTACCGTGCACTCCCCTGGACCCCCTGTACCGTGCACTCCCCTGGACCCCCTGTACCGTGCACTCCCCTGGACCCCCTGTACCGTGCACTCCCCTGGACCCCCTGTACCGTGCACTCCCCTGGACCCCCTGTACCGTGCACTCCCCTGGACCCCCTGTACCGTGCACTCCCCTGGACCCCCTGTACCGTGCACTCCCCTGGACCCCCTGTACCGTGCACTCCCCTGGACCCCCTGTACCGTGCACTCCCCTGGACCCCCTGTACCGTGCACTCCCCTGGACCCCCTGTACCGTGCACTCCCCTGGACCCCCTGTACCGTGCACTCCCCTGGACCCCCTGTACCGTGCACTCCCCTGGACCCCCTGTACCGTGCACTCCTCTGGACCCCCTGTACCGTGCACTCCCTTTGACCCCCTGTACGTGCCCCCTGTACCGTGCACTCCCCTGGAACCCCCTGTACCGTGCATTCCCCTGGACCCCATGTACCGTGCATTCCCCTGGACCCCATGTACCGTGCACTCCCTTGAACCCCCCTGTACCATGCATTCCCCTGGACTGTGCTCTATTGACCCCAATATTGTGCCCGATATTATACAAAGTACTAATAAATATGTTGAATTCTGTCTACTATTTATAGAGAAAATTGGGGCAGGCTGGCAGGGGCCCCCAGTGAGTAAATTGGGGCAGGCTGGCAGGGGCCCCCAGTGAGTAAATTGGGGCAGGCTGGCAGGGGCCCCCAGTGAGTAAATTGGGGCAGGCTGGCAGGGGCCCCCAGTGAGTAAATTGGGGCAGGCTGGCAGGGGCCCCCAGTGAGTAAATTGGGGCAGGCTGGCAGGGGCCCCCAGTGAGTAAATTGGGGCAGGCTGGCAGGGGCCCCCAGTGAGTAAATTGGGGCAGGCTGGCAGGGGCCCCAGAGCATTACTTTGCCCAGGGGCCCATGATGCTATTAAGACGACCCTTCCCCTCACTTCCTCTTCTGGTGACAACTGTAACATTTTGGATTCTCCATCACTTTTAGTCCTTCTGACAACATGGCCTGGACAGAGACAGGAGATCCAACCCTTCCCTGCTCTGTCTAAAACATTTGGCTTGGGATACCCTTAAATTGATTGCTCTTCAGCTGACACTAAAAAGTGACCTGCCAATAAAGTCATGAGAAAATACTTCACTACACATCTTATCAATTTCTCTCCATATGCTCCACCAATTACCAATGTGTCGGGTGATATGTCCGATGACTTTCCCTTTGCTCAGGGACGTAACGCGTAGGCTGTTGTCCCAGTGTCCTCCACTGAACAGTAGTTTGGCATCATGAGAGACGACCAGAGTCATGGAAGAAAGTTCGGCCCCCACGGCAAAGGGTCCAAGGAGGAAGCGTTGTGTCCTGGAAGAGACCCAACCTCATTTATCAATGGTGAAGATACCCCTCCCCCCAACAGTGGACACCACCATTGTACATGAACATGGCGCAACTTACTTTATTTCTAAGGTTTTGGTTTTTTTAAGTCAACTTTAGAGCAGGAAAAAAAAAAAAAAGAAAAAGCACTTCTTTACCCAAAGGAGGAGAATATGGTTGGTCCTTCTAACAACCCGGTCTGGGCAGAGACGAGAGGAGCTCCAACCAAGAAATCGCATCACTATGTACAGTACTAAAAAAAACTTGTTTCAAAAAGGCAAATTAATCCTCACAATGAGAAAACAATTGAGTATCAATGTAAGATTTTGGCTCTAATCTCCAAAACCGATTTTGATTGTTTTTTACTGGATTCTGGTCACAGGACCAAAACGGGTCACATAATTTGTCTAAAAAAAAAAAAAAAAGGATCAAAAATATCAGATAGTATAATACAAAAATTTAAATTGGTCAACGTTAAAGATGTGCATGACAGAAAAATCTGTTTGGTTTCGCTTCGGATTCGTTCGTTCAGTTAATAATTTTGTTTCGTCATATTCATTATGTTGGAACAATTCGTTTTTCGGAATGTTTTATATATCCGGGTTCGTTTTTTATATTCGTTCTTTTCAAATCGATTCGACATGAATTTGAAAATGAATTTGAATTCAAAATGGAAACATATTGCAATAAATACAGCAAGATATAAAAAGTGAAATACGGGATGATACCTACTTGGGCTGCTTTATAGAATAGAATGGTAAAGAATCCAATAGAATAAAAGATAATAGAAAATAAAATAGAATAGAACAAAATAGAAAATAATAAAACAGAATAGAATATAAATAAAAACAATAGAAAATAAAGGGGCAAAAATTTTAAAAAATAAAATAGAAATAATAGAACAGAATAGAACTAATACAGCAGTTTCCGAAATGTGAATTTCGGAGGACGGCTATTTGTTCAATTCTATTCTTTTATATATTTTTTTCTATTCCTCTCTATTCTATTAATTCCTATTTTATTTTATTCCTTTTTTTTTTTAAATTCTATTTTAATCCATTCAATTCTAAACTTTTTTATTCTATCCCATCACATATTCTGTTACATAGTTAGTCTGGTTGAAAAAAAGAGACAAGTCCATCCAGTTCAACCAATATTCTATTATGTTTTATTCTATTCGGTTGTATTCCATTATATTCTTTGCTATTCTATTAAGCAGCCTAAGTGTGAAACATCATCTTATTTTACCTTAATACCTTACTGTGTTTATTAGGGATGCACCAAAACCATAAAATGAACCGATACTTTTTTTTTTTTTCCCTTTAGTATTCGCCGATAACCAAGTTATTTACAAATGAAATAAATGTTTTTGTTTTTTTTTCTTACGTTGCGCTTTTTTCAATGTGAAACGTGTAAATATATGTTAAAGATGTTAAAATATTTTACGAACAAAGCAAACAAAAAAATAAGTTTATTATTAGTTTCTAAAATAGAAGTGAACAAAAAAAAATTCAGCAGGGCAAAAATTATTAAATGGAGGAGAATAAGGAGTTAATTAAGGCTGATTAGAGTAAATTAAGTGTTAATAAGGGGTTAAACTAAAGAACATTTAAATAATAAAAAAAAAGTGAGAGAGGAGGGGAGGACGCTCGGAGAGAGGAGGGGAGGACGCTCGGAGAGAGGAGGGGAGGACGCTCGGAGAGAGGAGGGGAGAACGCTCGCAGAGAGGAGGGGAGGACGCTCGCAGAGAGGAGGGGAGGACGCTCGCAGAGAGGAGGGGAGGACGCTCGCAGAGAGGAGGGGAGGACGCTCGCAGAGAGGAGGGGAGGACGCTCGCAGAGAGGAGGGGAGGACGCTCGCAGAGAGGAGGGGAGGACGCTCGCAGAGAGGAGGGGAGGACGCTCGCAGAGAGGAGGGGAGGACGCTCGCAGAGAGGAGGGGAGGACGCTCGCAGAGAGGAGGGGAGGACGCTCGCAGAGAGGAGGGGAGGACGCTCGCAGAGAGGAGGGGAGGACGCTCGCAGAGAGGAGGGGAGGACGCTCGCAGAGAGGAGGGGAGGACGCTCGCAGAGAGGAGGGGAGGACGCTCGCAGAGAGGAGGGGAGGACGCTCGCAGAGAGGAGGGGAGGACGCTCGCAGAGAGGAGGGGAGGACGCTCGCAGAGAGGAGGGGAGGACGCTCGCAGAGAGGAGGGGAGGACGCTCGCAGAGAGGAGGGGAGGACGCTCGCAGAGAGGAGGGGAGGACGCTCGCAGAGAGGAGGGGAAGACGCTCGCAGAGAGGAGGGGAGGACGCTCGGAGAGAGGAGGGGAGGACGCTCGGAGAGAGGAGGGGAGGACGCTCGGAGAGAGGAGGGGAGGACGCTCGGAGAGAGGAGGGGAGGACGCTCGGAGAGAGGAGGGGAGGACGCTCGGAGAGAGGAGGGGAGGACGCTCGGAGAGAGGAGGGGAGGACGCTCGGAGAGAGGACGCTCGGAGAGAGGAGGGGAGAACGCTCGGAGAGAGGAGGGGAGAACACTCGGAAAGGAGGGGAGAACACTCGGAAAGGAGGGGAGAACACTCGGAAAGGAGGGGAGAACACTCGGAAAGGAGGGGAGAACACTCGGAAAGGAGGGGAGAACACTCGGAAAGGAGGGGAGAACACTCGGAAAGGAGGGGAGAACACTCGGAAAGGAGGGGAGAACACTCGGAAAGGAGGGGAGAACACTCGGAAAGGAGGGGAGAACACTCACTTGACGTTGGAGACAGTGGGGTCCTTGGTGAAGCTGAAGTAATTGGAGAAGTTCCTGTCATAGGGCAACCACCCATGAGTCCCCAGAAGTCCGTTGGCACTAACCGTGACCTATTGGATACAAGGCAACCATTACCAACCATAATGACAACCAACTACGTGGCGCTCTGGTGTACGAGGACCACAGATGAAGCTGCATTTAAACAATCCATAAACAAACCTTTCACTGAATAAAAGGTGCTGATGTCCAATAACTCACCAGAACGTCCGGAGAGCCCTGAGTCATGAAGGAATGAGCCTGATTTTTGGGGACCACCGTCAGGACAAGGGGGACCTCTTCCATCATTCCCTGCACAACCAACACATTAATTATTATTAACACAAGAAAGCCATCACACAAGAAAATTAGTGTGTGGATGAAGGGGTAGGGGGGACCAGAGAAGGAAGAATAAAAGAGGATTAAACTTCAACTTTACTTCACCTGTCACACCAGAATCGCACAGGAATGAGTTCCACGTTCCTGTGCATATCCCTGCGGTGCAATTTTGCTGCCCATTCATTTGAATCGGCTGCAGATCGCACCGGGCCGCACAAAAAAAAGTGCATGCGCTACTGTTGAAAAACATGCTGCAGCAAATCCCATGGTACTGCAGTACTGTGCGATCTGGTGCCCGCAAACGCACTGCTTGTAATCTGCATTTGGGGTGCCATTAACAATGTATTGGTACCTGCAGCAGAATACAAAGGCGGTGAGCTTTGAACATTTTGCGGGTGTACGGAAGGCGTCTTTCCCGCACAGCGTTCGAATAGCAGAGAGCGGACAGTGCTCAGTAGACGGAGAAAACAGATCACTAATCACAGATTCTCCTCACCTCCCCAAAGAATGTTTTCAGTTCCGATAATTTCTCAAACAGATTGGGAGAATAGGTGTCCATCCGGGACAGGCGCCGAGCTGCACTCGCCGCGGACAGACGAGCTGGGTGCGGCTCCTGGCAGGACAGAAAAAAAAGTGTTAGGGGAAAAAAAAAAAACTTGACATTCAGCAACCTAAACCAATCATAATTCCATTTAAATTAAAGAGAAATGAATAGAAAATGAACATTGCAGACATTGATACAGATCACAAAGAATTAATTCTCTGATACTGAGAGTTAATTCTGTTTCCACCTATTGTCAACCCTGTGCCGCATGCGTGCAGGGCCCTCCCCCCTGCCACGCAGAGAGCTCTCTCCGTGGCCCTTGGGTGTGCAGAGAGCTGTCTCCGTTCGCCGCGGGCGCGCAGAGAGCTCTCTTCGTGTGCTGCGGGCATGCATAGAGCTCTCTCTGTGCCGCGGATGCGTGTAGCTCTCTCCGTGCCACGGATGCGTGTAGCTCTCTCCGTGCCACGGATGCGTGTAGCTCTCTCCGTGCCACGGATGCGTGTAGCTCTCTCCGTGCCACGGATGCGTGTAGCTCTCTCCGTGCCACGGATGCGTGTAGCTCTCTCCGTGCCGTGGGTGTGTAGAGCTCTCTCCGTGCCGTGGGTGTGTAGAGCTCTCTCCGTGCCGTGGGTGTGTAGAGCTCTCTCCGTGTCGTGTGGGTGTGTAGAGCTCTCTCCGTGTCGTGGGTGTGTAGAGCTCTCTCCGTGTCGTGGGTGTGTAGAGCTCTCTCCGTGTCGTGGGTGTGTAGAGCTCTCTCCGTGTCGTGGGTGTGTAGAGCTCTTTCCGTGCCTTGTGGGTGTGTAGAGCTCTCTCTGTGCCTTGTGGGTGTGTAGAGCTCTCTCTGTGCCTTGTGGGTGTGTAGAGCTCTCTCTGTGCCTTGTGGGTGTGTAGAGCTCTCTCTGTGCCTTGTGGGTGTGTAGAGCTCTCTCTGTGCCTTGTGGGTGTGTAGAGCTCTCTCTGTGCCTTGTGGGTGTGTAGAGCTCTCTCTGTGCCGTGGGTGTGTAGAGCTCTCTCTGTGCCGTGGGTGTGTAGAGCTCTCTCTGTGCCTTGTGGGTGTGTAGAGCTCTCTCTGTGCCTTGTGGGTGTGTAGAGCTCTCTCTGTGCCTTGTGGGTGTGTAGAGCTCTCTCTGTGCCTTGTGGGTGTGTAGAGCTCTCTCTGTGCCTTGTGGGTGTGTAGAGCTCTCTCTGTGCCTTGTGGGTGTGTAGAGCTCTCTCTGTGCCTTGTGGGTGTGTAGAGCTCTCTCTGTGCCGGGGGTGTGTAGAGCTCTCTCTGTGCCGGGGGTGTGTAGAGCTCTCTCTGTGCCTTGTGGGTGTGTAGAGCTCTCTCTGTGCCTTGTGGGTGTGTAGAGCTCTCTCTGTGCCTTGTGGGTGTGTAGAGCTCTCTCTGTGCCTTGTGGGTGTGTAGAGCTCTCTCTGTGCCTTGTGGGTGTGTAGAGCTCTCTCTGTGCCTTGTGGGTGTGTAGAGCTCTCTCTGTGCCTTGTGGGTGTGTAGAGCTCTCTCTGTGCCTTGTGGGTGTGTAGAGCTCTCTCTGTGCCTTGTGGGTGTGTAGAGCTCTCTCTGTGCCGTGGGTGTGTAGAGCTCTCTCTGTGCCTTGTGGGTGTGTAGAGCTCTCTCTGTGCCTTGTGGGTGTGTAGAGCTCTCTCTGTGCCGTGGGTGTGTAGAGCTCCCTCTGTGCCGTGGGTGTGTAGAGCTCTCTCTGTGCCTTGTGGGTGTGTAGAGCTCTCTCTGTGCCTTGTGGGTGTGTAGAGCTCTCTCTGTGCCTTGTGGGTGTGTAGAGCTCTCTCTGTGCCTTGTGGGTGTGTAGAGCTCTCTCTGTGCCTTGTGGGTGTGTAGAGCTCTCTCTGTGCCTTGTGGGTGTGTGGATCTCTCTCTGTGCCTTGTGGGTGTGTAGAGCTCTCTCTGTGCCTTGTGGGTGTGTAGAGCTCTCTCTGTGCCGTGGGTGTGTGGAGTTCTCTCTGTGCCTTGTGGGTGTGTAGAGCTCTCTCTGTGCCTTGTGGGTGTGTAGATCTCTCTCTGTGCCTTGTGGGTGTGTAGATCTCTCTCTGTGCCTTGTGGGTGTGTAGAGCTCTCTCTGTGCCTTGTGGGTGTGTAGAGCTCTCTCTGTGCCTTGTGGGTGTGTAGAGCTCTCTCTGTGCCTTGTGGGTGTGTAGAGCTCTCTCTGTGCCTTGTGGGTGTGTAGAGCTCTCTCTGTGCCGTAGGTGTGTAGTCCCCTCTATGTTGAGTGGAGTCTTTTTATGTTGTGTGTACATTTTTTTTATATTGCCAGGGATTTTAGTGTTACAAATGTTGGTTTAGTCCTCGGACGTACCTTGAGAAGCTGGCACGGAGTCTGACCAAAATTGCTGATAATTCCTTCCAGCGCTTTCCTCTCAGTCTCATCCGCGATGGCGTCCAGATCCACCACACCTGAAAAGAAAAGATGCCGGTCAGACACGTGTAGCCAGGCAAATGAGTATAGTCATATTCATACTGGCTGCTTTATTGTATGATTCACACAACTGCCTACGTGTTCTTAGACAGTACAGTCAGAATCCTTGCTGAATAGGTCATCTGGCCCTTTCCTCCCCAGCCTGACATTCATTGAATTTCAGTTTTAATCATGGAGGCTCAGCATTACATATGGGCATTACCTAGGGAACCTGCCTAGGCACGCCCAACACTGCCAGACTGACACTCAGCCATCAAGGCATTTGGATCGCCTCACGGTTTCTGTTTGTTCCCCACCACCACCTTGAAGTGTTGGGTGTCCCCACCTTGGCTTGTTCACATTCCTCCATTTACATTCCTCATAATAAAACCAGTGAAACCTAACAAGGATGGTGAAATCCCCTTATAACAAGCACTGCAGACCCAGGAACACAGGTCACCGGTGGGGGGTTAACTCTCCAGCATCCAAAGAAATTAGAGTATCAGTTTTAGATGACCTCAGAAGCATCTCATCAGGCAACTTGTCTCTGATTGAAACCTCAGATGGATCCATACATTCCCCCTTAAAGACAACACTGTCCAGCACTTCAGTCATTCCTAGATGAACATGCGATCCTTCAAGGATCCCTTAATGATGTATGACACGGAGAGCATAGGAGGAGTACCGAGCTTCATACATCACAGGGACTTCCTGCCCCAGTTGAAGGCCTTTAGGCCGAAACGCATCGGGCTTGCTATACATGCTGCCCACATTGCTTTTATTACCTTTTTTTTTATGCAATCATCTGTCCTTGATGGTTTGTACTTTTTATAGGATTAAAAATCTACTTTTTATGACCTGCACCATATGGAGCTTTTTTTTCTTTTTCCTTTTGGCAACATGGTTTTAATGTGACAACGTTTCATTTTGTCACTGGTCCCCTACACAGACCCTCTATTGAGGTCCAATCTTTACCTGCCTGGAGGACCCGCCTGAGTTCTGGATATTTGGTTGCCATACCTGGATCCATACTTGCTGATTGATCCCTGTCTTCTCCTAGAGTGATTCCATTACAGGCTCCGTCTACCTCCGAGTTGGTACCATTGATGAACATCTGGCTTTTGGCCAATATAAGCCCGATGGACCCATTGTCATATGACAGGTGGGTCCACCCTGTCTGGTAAGAAGTATTTATCTACAATCTTCCATTAGATGAATGTCCATCTTGTTTTGTATGTGCCACACAGCCATCTCTTTGCCTACATCATCCCATCATTTGTCACAGACGATCGTATTATAGCCATCTGATTGAACACTATTTCTAGGGATGAGCTTCGTGTTCGAGTCGAACCCATGTTCGACTCGAACATCGGCTGTTCGGTCGTTCGCCGAATTGCGAACGATATGGGCCGTTCGCGCCAAATTCGCGTGGCGCGTCACGGCCCATAATTCACTGCGGCGTTCATTGAGAGAGAGAGTCAGACAGTGACATTTGATTTGAGTTAGCTAGATTAGGCAGGACAGTCAGTCAGTTAGCTGCACTTAAAGTGTATTGTGTATATATATGCATCCCAGGTGTTGCATATATATATATATATATATATATATATATATATATATATATATATATATATATATATATATATATATATATATATATATATATATATATACACTGTATTCAGTTTAGCTAGATCCGTTCCTGTTATCTTCTAGACTATTTACATTTAGTGCAGTGCGTCCTGCTCACAGTGTTCAGCTAGATCCGTTCCTGTTATCTTCCTACTGACAGGCAGGCTTGTCTTGTTACAGTATATAAAGCTACCTGAAGAAAATTACTGGTGTTCTTTTGATCCTATTAGTACCACGGTCAGGTAGCTAGACTATTTACATTTAGTGCAGTGCGTCCTGCTCACAGTGTTCAGCTAAACCTACAAGTTAGTGGGGTGCGTCCACCTCACAGTGTTCAGCTAAAGCTACCTGTAGAAGGTTGGTGGTGTTCTCATACCACAGGCAGGCAGTTGATTTTGCTAGCTGCAGTATCAGTACATATATATATATTTATATATATATATATATATATCCCAGCTTAGTGCAGCTACAGGCCATTAGTATGTCTGTCACAAGCCAATAAGAGAGGGCAAGCAGGCTCTGTGTCTAGTGCTGGTCGTGGAGACGGTGCATCCTCATCAGCACGTGGCCATGGGACACGCTTGGCCTTTTTTTCGGCAGCTGGCCGTGTTGAGCCGAAACATGCGGAAGACTTGGTCGATTTGATGACCAAGCCGTCCTCATCCTCTCTCACCCATGCCCAGGGTGCTTCGTCTGTCAAAGCAGCGGCCTCTTCCCTCGGCTCAATGTCATCAGTGACTCCTTCCCTAGCTCCACCATGTCCTCCTGAGGAGTCCCTCGAACTGTTTGACCACAGTGTTGGGTACATGCTCCAGGAGGATGCCCAGCGTTTGGAAGGCTCTGATGATGATACTGAGCTCGATGAAGGCAGTAACATGAGCATGGACAGAGGGGGTGCCAAAGAAGGACAGCAATCTGGCAGTCATGCCCCCCCTGCTGCAGCATACTGCCAGGTTTGCTCCAGTGATGAGGAGGGAGGGGATGATGAGGTCACTGACTCAACGTGGGTGCCTGATAGGAGAGAGGAGGAGGAGGAGGAGGAGGAGGAGGAGGCGGCGGCACATCACCAACGAGGCAGGATGCCCTCCAGGGGCCAGCCTAAGGGCAGCACATTGACTGCATCACACCCCAAAGCTCCACATGTGCAGGGCGCTGCAGTCTCTGCGCGTTATTCAAAAAGTTCTTTGGTGTGGGCCTTTTTTGAGACGAGTGCATCAGATCGCACCACTGCTATTTGCAACATATGTCTCAAGCGTATCTCACATGGCCAAAACATCTCCCGCTTGGGTACCACATGCTTGACCAGACATATGTTGACCTGCCATGCAGTTCGTTGGCAAGCGTATCTAAAAGACCCACACCAAAGAACAAAGAGGACCTCTCCTTGCTCCTCATCAGCTGAGATTTCCAACCCCACTAGACCTCCAGTCCTCTCTGAGACCTGCACTGAGAGGAATGAAGGTGTAGAATTAGGTGTGTCACAGCCAAGTACTTGTGGGCAATCTGCTTTTGGTACACCGACGTCAGATTGTACCAGGCAAATTTCCCTGCCCCAGCTGCTGCACCGCCGGAAGAAGTTTGCTCCCAGCCATCCACATGCCCAGCGGTTGAATGCTAGCTTGGCAAAATTGTTAGCACTTCAACTGCTGCCTTTTCAGTTGGTAGACTCTGCCCCCTTCCGTGAGTTTGTGGAATGTGCGGTTCCTCAGTGGCAGGTACCCAAACGCCACTTTCTCACGGAAGGCGATTCCGGCTCTCTACCGGCATGTGGAAGGCAATGTCCATGCCTCGCTGGACAGGGCGGTCAGCGGTAAGGTGCATATTACCGCTGACTCATGGTCCAGCAGGCATGGACAGGGACGTTACCTAAGTTTCACGGCGCATTGGGTGACTCTGCTGGCAGCTGGGAAGGATGCAGGACAAGGTGCAGTAGTGTTGGAGGTTGTTCCGCCACCACGCCTCCAAAATGCTAATGATTGTGACACACCTCTCTCCTCCACCCCCTCCTCTTCTTCTTCCTCTATGGCCTCTTCCTCGGAACCAGCGGTACTCCGTAGTCGTTCAAGGGGCTACGCAAGTACGCAGGCCAAAAGATGCCATGCGGTGCTTGAGCTGGTGTGCTTGGGGGACAGGAGCCACACTGGGGCAGAGGTTCTGTCAGCTCTGCAGGGGCAGGTTCAGAGGTGGTTGACGCCACGCCAACTTAAGGCAGGAATGGTGGTTTGCGACAATGGCACCAACCTCCTCTCTGCCCTCCGACAGGGACAAATGACCCATGTGCCCTGTTTGGCTCACGTCCTTAACTTGGTGGTGCAGCGGTTCTTGGGCAGGTACCCGGGCTTACAGGATGTCCTGAGGCAGGCCAGGAAAGTCTGTGTGCATTTCCGCCGGTCATATAATGCCAGTGCTCGGCTGACGGACCTCCAAAAGGCGTTTAACCTGCCCAAGAACCGCCTAATCTGTGACATGCCCACCAGGTGGAACTCAACGTTGGCCATGCTGCAGCGGCTGCACACGCAGCAGAGGGCCATCAATGAGTACCTGTGCGACTATGGCACCAGGACAGGGTCAGGGGAGCTTGTTTTTTTTCCCCCACGCCAGTGGGCCATGATCAGGGATGCATGCACTGTCCTGTCACCATTCGAGGAGGCCACGAGGATGGTGAGCAGTGACAGTGCATGCATCAGTGACACTGTCCCCCTTGTCCACCTGTTGGAGCACACACTGCGTGGAATAATGGACAGGGCACTTGAGGCAGAACAGAGGCAGGAAGAGGAGGACTTCCTTAGCTCTCAAGGCTCCCTTTATCCAGACAGTGTTCCTGCGTGCCCGCCGATCACACAGGAAGAGGACGAGGAGGAGGAGGAAGATTGTGTCAGTATGGAGGTGGAGCCTGGCACTCAGCATCAGCAGCAGTCTTTAAGGGATCAGTCCCAAGAAACACATGGACTTGTACGTGGCTGGGAGGAGGTGGCTCCGGACGTTGTCGTCCTTAGTGACCCAGAGGACTCCGGACCGAATGTCTCAGCAAACCTACGCTACATGGCCTCCCTGATCCTGCAAAGCCTGCGGAAGGATCCTCGTATTCGTGGTATCAAGGAGAAGGAACAATACTGGCTGGCAACCCTCCTTGATCCACGTTACAAGGGTAAGGTTGCGGACCTTATCTTGCCGTCGCAGAGGGAGCAGAGGATGAAACATCTTCGGGAGGCCTTGCAGAAAGGTCTGTGCAACGCGTTCCCAGAGACTGGGAGGTTACAAACTCCTGTTTCTGGACAACGTGTTGCTGAGGCTTCGGTCAGTCAAAGAAGGAGCGGTGGAGAAGGTGGCCGTCTGACCGATGCGTTCAGACAATTTTTTGGTCCGCAGCCCCAAGGTATGATCGGTTCCAGCAACCATCGCCAGCGTCTGTTTTACATGGTGCAGGAATACCTAGGGGCAAGATCAGACTTGGACACCTTTCCCACCGAAAATCCTCTGGGTTACTGGGTCTTGAGGATGGATCACTGGCCAGAGCTTGCACAGTATGCAATTGAGCTACTGGCCTGTCCTGCATCCAGCGTTCTTTCGGAACGCACATTCAGTGCTGCTGGAGGCGTGGTAACCGATCACAGGGTGCGTCTGTCCACCGACTCGGTCGATCGACTGACCTTCATAAAAATGAATCAGTCTTGGATCACAGCCAGCTACCAAGCACCTGATGTTGATGTAACCGAATAATTTTTTTTGAAATCTCAGATCCCTTCAAAGACTGCCTATGCTGATGCTGAGTGACTATCCCTGAGTAATTATCCTCTTCCTCCTCAATCATCACGCTGATAGCTTGTAAGAACATTTTTGGTTCTGGGCGCCACCACCAGTGCCTAAGCCACAATTTTTCAGCTCCTGTTTAACAGGGGCGTGTAATTACAATTTTTGATGTAATACTTTGCAGCAGGGCTCGTTCCTGCATTCCAACTAGAGTGTCTGTGAGGGGTTGCAGTGTTGTGGCACCAGCACCAGTGCCTAAGGCCTAATTTTTCAGCTCCTGTTCAACAGGGGCGTGTAATTACAATTCTTGATCTAATATTTCACAGCAGGGCCCTGTGAGGGCTTACAGTGTTGTGGCCACAGCAACACCTAAGGCCCAAATTTCTGCTGAGTATATAGGGCAGGACCCTACTTTCAAACATCTAACTTACAAACGACTCCTACTTGCAAACGGAAGGAGACAACAGGAAGTGAGATGAAATCTACCCCTAGGAAGGGAAATTCTCTCCTGTAAGAGTTAATATGGGAAAAAAATTTCTCCTTTCCACTGATGCTTTCCAATCCTTGTTCCACAAAAAAACCCAAATTTTCAAAAAACATTTTTCATTGGGACAAAAAGTGAGGTGAAATCTTCTGAAGAGGAGGAAAGACAGCAAAACAAATGTCACAGGGGTGATAACCCTTCCCTATGTTTTCCAAAAAGCTTAAAAAAGATTTTTTGGCTGGAGCTAAACACGTTAAAAATGTACCCGTTCAAAATTACAAAGAGATTCTACTTAACAACAAACCTACAGTCCCTGTCTTGTTTGCACCGCCTGTATACTGCTGTTCAGAGTATATAGGGCCTGGTGGCCCCACACCTTTCCTTATTTTAATTTGGGTGCGGGGTTCCCCTTAATATCCATACAAGACCCAAAGGGCCTGGTAATGGACTGGGGGGTACCCATGCCGTTTGTCTCACTGATTTTCATCCATATTGCCAGGACCCGACATGACATTAAACCCTCAAGCAGTTTTAAATGAGATTTTTTCCTTTAAAAATGACATTTGGTGCAGGGACTGTTCTAAACACGGGAAACACGCGTCACTTTACAGGCATACTATAGACACCCCCCAGGTACGATATTTAAAGGAATATTTCACTTTTTTTTTTACTTTAAGCATCATTAAAATCACTGCTCCCGAAAAAACGGCCGTTTTTAAAAGTTTTTTTTGCATTGATACATGTCCCCTGGGGTAGGACCCGGGTCCCCAAACCCTTTTTAGGACAATACCATGCAAATTAGCCTTTAAAATGAGCACTTTTGATTTCTAACGTTCGAGTCCCATAGACGTCAATGGGGTTCTAACGTTCGTGCGAACTTTCGGTCCGTTCGCCGGTTCTGGTGCGAACCGAACCGGGGGGGTGTTCGGCTCATCCCTATTTCTATGAAGTTCATCCATATTCCTTTCTTCAGTGTTTGGACATTATTGTGTTACATTCACTATACACCATTATTGCTCTTTGTTGTTTTCATATCCTCACGAGGTTTTGATTATTATTATTTTGTATTATAGCACTTTTTCTCACCTTTAGTTTTGATATACCTTGGTCCACCACACATTTATATGGTGTTCCAATTTTGGTACATTCAGCGCTACACTTAATTTTCATTTGGACTTTGTTTGTTTTAGTGTTAGCAGCTTTTTGTATTTTATTCATTCTTTTGATTGGTTCAGCGCAGCAATTTTCTACATTTTTCAGTTCAGTGAGCAGTTGGGATGGCTAACCACAGAGGAGATGGAGGAAGCTATGAGTAAGCACTCATCGTGAGTGTGAAACGCGTCAGCTGTTTTTGTACGCTTCTGGTGTAGTGTTTTGTGTTTCTTTATGATTTAGCTTTTTAAATAAAGCATTCATCATTACACCGGTGTGCGGCTTCCAGCTTTCCTCGATTTTCCTGAGATGGAGGAAGAACCGTTCCTCCATCTCCTTTGTGAAGAGCCATCTCGGAAGCCATTCCAGTTTCAAAGCGGTCACTTTCTGGCTGTTACAGTCAGAGTAGCAACGAACCAAGCCCGATCTGTACTTGGTTATTTGCTAAGGAGGGCAGGGGAGACATGGGGTGGGGGGTCTAACAGATCCCTGACGTCTCCATAAAGAGTACCTGTCTCTGCCCAAAGCTATCACAAGTAGGGCTTGTTGGAAAAAAAAAAAAAAAAAAAAAAGTTTAAAAACTGCCCCAGTAGGCAGACGGTTGAAGCGAACCTGCCCCCGTCCATACAGCATTTCAATTATCTCTAGATTAAAGGTGAAAACATAAAATTCCACCACCACATGTCTCACCTTCGTAAGTGCAATAATAAAATACATTTAGGGCCTCCACAGCGGCTTCACCCCTCTGCTTGTAGCCGAAAATCAGGTCTATCCACTCGTGGAGATGGGCCGACACGTACTCCGATTCCTGGCGGAGACAAATTGGGAGATCACACAAGGTTATCGGTGCTCAGTGCCATCGTTAGGTAGGAACGTACATAACCAGAGTCACCACTATGAACCCACCAAGGCCTTCCGGTGCTTGTAGATTAAATCTTCCCTGGATGAAGCCCATCGTGGTAGAACCACGTCATCCACCTTCCCGTTGGACATCTGCAGGTGGCCCAGATCAAAACCTGGAAACAGAGACAGAGACAATCTGGTGAGATGACTCTATAGACATGAATATACAACCTATACCAACCCCATACACAGGACCATATGCCCCAACATTTTATTCTCCTTGCCAGCAAAGGGGACCTACCACAGTCCTAAGGTTTAAACAGCTCTGCCGCACAGGTCAGGAGCCTTTTACTAATTGGCTTTGGGAAAAGCAGACCTTACCCTCTCCCAATTTAAACTCTGCCGCATGGGGATTAGTCAGACTGGCTGACATGCCCACCTCCTATCCCAACTTGACTGAAGCGGCTCTAGGCAGAAGCCTCATGTTAAAACCATTTAGATCTTGCATGGCTAGTCCCCCAGAGTCTCCCTTAGTATCCGTGTTCTCCTACCATTGGCATTCTCCAGGAATTCGGGGAAATAGAAGAACTCTGGGATTAACTCCTTCACATCCACAGGGTTCTCCATCCGGGCTTGCCAGGCGGCGCGGATGGAATGGAACTGACGGTCTGAACAATCAAACCTATAAAAAAAACGGTAGATTAGTACATGTGACAGATTGATAAGTACCCACTGCTTCCCAGTTCATTAGATGCCCCCCCCCCCCCTCCACTCACCGTCCGCTCTGCAGCTGGATGTGCAGGGTGGTGAACGGCTCCATCCGAATCATATAATGCATCACCCCCGCCGCGTTTGAGTAGTGGGTCCCGTAATGGAACTTGTCAACCGTACCAGTGGGGTCCTCAAAACTCTCATACCTGCCAAAAGAAACAGATAATAGCTCCCACTCTTCTTCCGAAAAAACAAAAAAGACACACAAAAGAACTCAGCGTTGGATAGTTCAATGAAGTAGCCGATGGTCAATAAAAATAATAATTGATAATGGTCAATAGGGATGGGCGAACAGTTCGGCCCGAGCATAAGTTCGGGCCGAACTCTGGTTGTTCGGTGAACAACGAACATTGTGCGGTGTCTGCGGCATATGGATTTTGGGGGGACCCCTACGCCATTTTTTTTTAATTTGGCGCAGGGTTCCCCTTAATACCCATACCAGACCCAAAGGGCCTAGTAATGGTCTGGGGGGGGGGGGGGGACCCATGCCGTTTTTTTCAATGATTTTCATCTATATTGCCGAGACCCGACAATTCATTACAGCCGTGATCAGTTTTAAGTGACTTTTTTTCCTTTTTAGAAATCTCATTTTGCTGTGGTATTGTTCTAAACACGGGAAAACTGCGCCACTTTACAGGCATACTATAGACACCCCCTAGGCACGATATTTAAAGGAATATTTAATTTTTATCATTTCACTTTAAGCATTATTAAAATCACTGCTCCCGAAAAAACGGCCACTTTTAAAACTTTTTTTTGCATTGATCCATGTCCCCTGGGGCAGGACCCGGGTCCCCAAACACTTTTTGTGACAATAACTTGCATATAAGCCTTTAAAAGGAGCACTTTTGATTTTTCATGTTTGTGTCCCATAGACTTTAACGGGGTTTGTGTGTTCACCCAAATTTTTCGCCTGTTAGCAAGTTCTGGTGCGAACCGAACCGGGGGGGGGGGGGGGGGGGGTGTTCGGCTCATCTTTAATGGTCAATAAAAATAATAGCTGGTCAATAGCCAATGCTCATAAAAGAACTCAGCGAAAGATAGTTCAATGGAATACCAAAGAATCAATTCCACCCACAAATGACCACTACTGGTGTCTGGTTGGCCAAGGCATCTGCTCACGCCTTAGGAATCCAATGAAAACTTCTCTCAGCCTACCCATGGTTCAACGCTATCCAACTTTGGAGCTTGGAGTGTTCCTGCCACCTACCAAGGAAAGTGGGACACCCCGAAGTAAATGATCCAGCAAAATGGCAGACCTAGGAACCATGATCTTTAACACCAAGGTCTTTGAGAGCTATAAGAAGCCAGCTTTTCACAAACGTTTTACCACAGAGGAACCTTGAAATAACTTCCAAGCCTCGGGGATCCCTTACTAAAACCAGTTCATTGGTGGCCAATGAGAAGAATGTCCTTTAGGGCTCGTTTACACTTGCTTCAAAATACAGCATTGGACACACTTGTTTTTAAAGCACTCAGTGCCAGTCAAAGCTACCGTCACTAAATAAAATGGTCACCTTACAGTCCTTTTCACACGTTGTGTTTGCTTTGCTTCAAAAAATGATACCCCAAGTCGCTTTCCTAGTACTTTAGAGTCTGAAAATCCTCCGGAGAAGTCTATGACAACGCTCGCTAACAGCACCTGCAGATTTTGAGAGGCTTTAATTCATCGTTAGCTTCGATTTGTTTTGGAGGTATTTTAGGTATAAGATATCCCAGGATGCAATGGGAAACCAACAAGACATCATCACCATTCACTTACGGTTCATGTGTATATTCTGGTAGTGTCTGGTGTGCAGTATTGGAGTAGCAAGAAGGTGAGCGGGGTCCAGACTGGAGCGGAGCAACCAGCAGATGACACACATGGTGTGCAACATGGGAACGCTATAGTGGAAGGCGAGCGGGGACCAGAGAGAGAAGGCTGAGCTGCAGAGGAACAGCAGAGGTGGGGGACTGGAGCAGGAGAAACTAGCAGATGTCACATGTGGTGCGCAGTGTGGGGGCAATATAAGGGGAGGTGGGCCAGAGAGGGAGGATCAGCAGAGCTGGGGGTTACTACTGAGCGGGGGATCAGAAGAGCTGGGGGTTACTACTGAGCGGGGGATTAGCAGAGCTGAAAGTTACTACCGAGCGGGGGATCAACAGAGCTTGGGGTTACTACTGAGCGGGGGATCAGCAGAGTTGAAAGTTACTACCGACCGAGGGATCAGCAGAGCTAGGGGTTACTACTAAGTGGGGCATCAGCAGAGCAGGGGGTACTACTGAGCAAGGGATCTAGGATTCCACTTAACCATGGTGAAAAATGGTTGCATTATATGGGTTAACACAGCAGAATATACCAAATCTAAATTGCTCGATTTTGGAGAAGTGGTGCTTTAATTGCGGTTTCCCCTCTACTGGAGGCTCTTAGTCTTCCAAAGGTCTGCTCTGGACCTCTATTCTCTACACCAGTTGCTATAATTAAGTCGAGAATCTCGCTTTTAGCATTTGCTGGTCTAAAGACTTACTTCTCTTTCACCTGTCGGGCGTGCCGCTCGTTTACCACCCCGATGGGCTTGGAGAGGTCACGGAATACCTCTGGGTTATCCAAGTCCAATGTTTCTGACATATAGTCCTGCAGAATCCAGGGGAACTAGAAGAAGAAGAATAAATAAAAACAGTGATATAAAGTGATATAAAGTGATACAAAAACAGTGATAAAAACAGTCTAGTGATATAAAGATCTACATAGAGGAATCAGGACCTCCTTCCTCCTGCCGGTGACCCCTCTAGTGATATAAAGATCTATATAGAGGAATCAGGACCTCCTTCCTCCTGCCGGTGACCCCTCTAGTGATATAAAGATCTACATAGAGGAATCAGGACCTCCTTCCTCCTGCCGGTGACCCCTCTAGTGATATAAAGATCTATATAGAGGAATCAGGACCTCCTTCCTCCTGCTGGTGATCCCTCTAGTGATATAAGATCTATATAGAGCAGGGGTGGGCAACCTGGGGCACTCCAGCTGTTGCAGAACTACAAGTCCCATCATGCCTCTGGGAGTAATTGTAACTGCCAGTCTTGCAATGCCTCATGGGAAATGTAGTTCCACAACAGCTGGAGGGCCCCAGGTTGCCTACCCCTGATATAGAGGAATCAGGACCTCCTTCCTCCTGCTGGTGACCCCTCTAGTGATATTAAGATCTATATAGAGGAATCAGGACCTCCGATAAGTGCTAGATGATGCTAGACATCCACCAACCAGGCTCTCTCAGACTTGCTGCAGCTTCTAATGCACATGGTGAGAAGCTCGCAGTGTGCGGTGAAATCAGAGTAAGCCATTTCAGTCCAGGAGAGGAGCCGGTACAACAGTGCAAGACTTAAGAGAGGACACAAGTCAGATTTAAATACTGTCTATACTGCATCTAACTTATGCAATACATTAAAAAACTGACCACATTCTGCTGGAAGCAGTCACCACATGCATATATTAAGCCCCGCCCATCGCCCCAACCCATGTGATTCCAGGTGAACAATTGTGGTGCAGAGAAGGCGTGTCTAGGAAGTTTCCTGCTGCCGTCAGACAGGCTGAATAAAAACAGTACAGGGGGTCACCATTGTGACCCGACCCCCTGTGACCTTCCTATATGCCTGGATAGGAGGGCGGCGGCATGTAGAGGAACCCATACCTCCATGAATTTGCTGAATGCCCGCTTCTCCTCCTTTTTATTTTGCAGTCATTCAGCAGCTGCAAGAGGGAAATGGAGGGTATCGGCTCCTCCACATGCCGCTCCCACCACCTCCATAAGCCTGCCCTGCTATCCCGGCCCCCGTGTTCTTCCCTGGCCACCCCTCACCCCCCCTCACCGCAGCACTGCCGAATTCCCCCCTCCTGCTGCAGGGGATATAGTCAGGATGGGGAGCTGGAAAGGGGCTGGTATTTGTGTCCTTTAGTACCCCCTTCCTTGTCTTAATGAATAGAGTCAGAGATTGGTACCAATCACAGTTTTTTTTTTATATTTACTCATTCATAGCTGAGGCATAGTAAACAGATTCCTATGCTTCAGTTTATGAATGAGAAGCTCCGTACAGAGTTATTCCTGTTCCTTCATTCTGTGCAGCTGAGGCTGCAGAGAAAAGGACTGATCTCAAAAGTGAGACATCAAGGGTCTGTTTTGGCCCCTGATATTTCACCAAAGCCCCCAAGGGGGGTCCTCAAAACAATGTAAAAAAAAAAAAATAAACAAACTACTGACAACCATGGGCTTTGGATTTCTGCCATAATGGGGGACCCCATGACGGCAAGAAGGTGGCCCGCTGTGGGGCCGTAATAAAGAGCCCCACAATGGTTGTAAAGGGCCCCGGTGAGGGACCCATGGTTTCTTGCACCGGGGACCCTGAAGGTTCTAGATACACCTCTGAAACAACTGGGTCTCTAAATACTGTGAAAACTCTTAAAACAAAGAAAACAAAATTTGTAGGGCAGGGGTTATATTTGCACAGCAGCTTAATGTCCCTGGAAATACAAATGTAGGTTTTCTACATCACTCCATTTATGTTCAGATTACAAAAAAAAAAAAAGTCAAGGAAGGAACAGGATGGGACTGTCCGGCACTCACCACTGGGTACTGTGACAGATCGTTGTAGGTCCTCCCGGCAATTGTATTCAGTTGCATCAGGTACTCGAAGTTAGAGATCTCCCTAAACACCCATTTCTGGGGGACAAGAAGAAAATCAAGAGGTGAAAAAAGTAAAATTCCAAACTGAATAGTTCAGCACACAGCATTCTGAATTTGCAAAGTACACCTAAACCTGAAATATCCAAACTTGGTATATGTGGGGCTTTTATCTCTGGAAAAACTGGTAAAAAAAAAAAAAAGTATCAACTGGTATAAAAAGTATCAAATGTATCAGTGTGCTTAAAAAGTATCAAACGTACCAACCAGTATAAAAAGTATTAAATGTATCAGCCAGTATCAACTAATTGGACTAGAGAGAGACAACCATCTGAGAAACAGATCTATCCTATCTTAGAAAACTCCAGATACTCCAGATCAGCCTCTCAACCCATTTACCAGCAAAATGGCATTGGCCTCAGAATTATGCAGGTACCACCAAAAATCAACCAGTGGAGGAGCCAGAGGGTCCCACTGATCCCTGATTGGAAATGGCTGCTCTAGATCAACCATTCCATACCGGAAGTTCCTCCAGGGCTTGCAAGATATTCCTTGACCATTGGCCAATTGACCTCACCTCTGGTAGTGCCAACACCACTTGGCAGAGCAAGAGACATAGCACCATAATCTTTGTAGCTGTCTGTAGGCAGCATTCTTCCCACTGATCACCAATGTAAGGAACATTCTTCTCACTGATCACCAATGTAATGCCGCGTACACACGGTCGTACTTTTCGTCTACAAAAGTCGGACAGCCTGTCGGACAGACTTCCGGCAGACTTTCGGTGGACTTGCCGCGGACTTGCGGCCTACTTTCTAACGACCGGACTTGCCTACACACGACCACACAAAAGTCGGTCGGATTCGTACGTGATGACGTACACCGGACTAAAATAAGGAAGTTCATAGCCAGTAGCCAATAGGTGCCCTAGCGTGGCTTTTTGTCCGTCGGACTAGCACACAGACGAGCGGATTTCGGGGTCCGTCGTAGGTACGAAGTAAAAGTTTTGAAGCATGTTTCAAATCTAAAGTACGTCGTATTTGAGGCTAAAAAAGTCGGTTGAAAGTCCGGAGAAGCCCACACACGATCGGATTACCAGCCAGCTTTAGTCCATCAGCGTCTGTTGGACTTTTGTAGACGAAAAGTAGGACCGTGTGTACGCGGCATAAGGAACATTCTTCCCACTGATCACCAATGTAAGGAACATTCTTCCCACTGATCACCAATGTAAGGAGCATTCTTCTCACTGATCACCAATGTAAGGAACATTCTTCCCACTGATCACCAATGTAAGGAACATTCTTCTCACTGATCACCAATGTAAGGAGCATTCTTCTCACTGATCACCAATGTAAGGAACATTCTTCTCACTGATCACCAATGTAAGGAACATTCTTCTCACTGATCACCAATGTAAGGAACATTCTTCTCACTGATCACCAATGTAAGGATCATTCTTCTCACTGATCACCAATGTAAGGATCATTCTTCCCACTGATCACCAATGTAAGGATCATTCTTCTCACTGATCACCAATGTAAGGAACATTCTTCCCACTGACCACCAATGTAAGGAACAGTCTTCCCACTGATCACCAATGTAAGGAACATTCTTCCCACTGATCACCAATGTAAGGAACATTCTTCTCACTGATCACCAATGTAAGGAACATTCTTCTCACTGATCACCAATGTAAGGAACATTCTTCTCACTGATCACCAATGTAAGGAACATTCTTCCCACTGATCACCAATGTAAGGAACATTCTTCTCACTGATCACCAATGTAAGGAACATTCTTCTCACTGATCACCAATGTAAGGAACATTCTTCTCACTGATCACCAATGTAAGGAGTATTTTTCCCACCGATCACGTTAATGTAAATTGAGCTGTACATATAATCTTTATCCGGGGTTCCCTGAGACCTGAAAATGATTTCATGGGGTCCCAATGGAGTAAATAGGTTGAGAAAAGCTGCCGCTTTTTTACACAGACTCAGAATTGCCTTTCAGAGCTTTTAGGCGGCACACCTGCTTATTCTCAGTTTTCTTCTTTTTCTTGAAAACCCTTGTATAAGTGATTTTGTTTTGCCAAACTTCATAACCCCCCCTCACCAAACTCTGTGCTCTATGTCCGGAACATGTCAGTTTAAAGTGTTACAAAACCCAGGAACCGGCATTCACTATATCTGGTCTCCACAGTACACAGAACATGGAGATGCAATAGTTTTAGTAAATATAAACTGCTAAAAACCTTTTTTCTCATCAGCAGTATATAGCAGTCTTGTGACTTCTATCAGTATCTAGTCAAAGCTTGTAGGAGGGGTTTCCATTCTACTCTGACTGTCCTATGAGGCTGCAGGACCCCTGACCCCTCTGTCTGGACAGTGCTGATCACATGCATCCTCCCCCCCACCCCAAAAAAACACAAAAAACTCTCTAGCAATACACACCAAACTGAGCATGTGCAGAGTGATTCCAAGGCTCTGTTCTATCAGGAGATGGATTGGGGACTGTGGAAGAAGGGGAGGATCAAAAGAAGACAGGATCAAACGGCCTTATTACACAATGCGGAGGATTAACCCCTTTAGGTTCCACAGCGAGTATAACAAGCATGCTTTACTGCATTTACAGACTGATATTTACTGTTGTGGGCTTAGTAACACTTTAGGTTTGTTCAATACATTAATTAGTCGAATGTTTAAAGAAAATCTACATTTAAAATAAAAGTATGTAAAATGATTACAGACATTCAATGCCTATTTCCCAAAATACTGAGATGGTATCACCTACCTGAGTAAGGCCCGAGGCTTGGAGAAGCTCCTGCGGAGAACGACTGCCAATCAGAAACTGGTTGGGGGGGTGTAAGCTGAGGATTCGGGAATAGACTTTATTCCTCACCTGCATGGCACACCAAAATAAAATGAAGGTTTACTTTACAGAACATCTCAGGGATTTAAAAAAATAAAATGCTGAAAATTATAAAAAAAATATAGTAAGAAAAAACAAACATGTTTTTCTAAAGCAATGCAAGTTGATCAAATAAATTCCATAATACTTATGTAACATTAATGGTACTAAAGTGGACTTTAACTCTTACAGGGAACATCTAAAAATGTTAATTGTGTCCAAACACTACCTACCTTTTATCATGAGTTCCTAATGTAAAATAGGGGTGCACTTACTGTTCTGTAGCCTCATACACTATATTACCAAAAGTATTGGGACGCCTGCCTTTGCACACACATGTACTTTAATGACATCCCAGTCTTAGTCCGTAGGGTTCAATATTGAGTTGGCTCCGCCCTTTGCAGCTATAACAGCTTCCACTCTTCTGGGAAGGCCGTCCACAAGGTTTAGGAGGGTGTCTATGGGAATGTTTGACCATTCTTCCAGAAGAGCATTTGTGAGGTCAGGCACTGAAGAACAAGAAGGCCTGGCTCGCGTTCTCTGCTCTAATTCATCCCAAAGGTTTTCTATTAGGTTGAGGTCAGGACTCAAGTTCCTCCGCCCCAAACTCACTCATCCATGTCTTTATGGACCTTGCTTTGTACACTGGTGCTCCGTCATGTTGGAACAGGAAGGGGCTGTCACAGACCTAGCCAGAACAGAGGCTGTTGGAGAGGACTGTGTGCGGGCCTGTTGCCCACCGATTATGGGCCCTAGAATTTGAGGTGAATGAGAAATCCAGTCTGAACTGTATTAATCGGACTCAGTCATGTATATATTGTATGGGGACTCCTTACTGTAGATTTGTGTCCCTGAAGAGGGAGGGGGGATTCCTCCAGCAGCCCCCTGCTGATAAGACTGATTCATTCTGTTGGGACCCATCCTGTGAGGAGATGCTGGTGTTATCAACATGTGTTTATGTTAATTGAGAGAGCTGATCACATTAGCCACCAGCACTGGCTAATAGACGAATGGTCTAGGCTGAGGAGGGGGGAGATTGTTGTTTGTATTGTTAATTGTAATTAGCTCCAGCTATTGTGTTTATATTCATGTGTGAAGCTCGGTGCCCACAAGACTGTCATCTGGTCTGGGTACATTTTGTAGTAAATTAGCTCATGTTAATTAGGTTAGCTTTGAGTCATCCCTGCTGTATAAAGGTCTGTGAGATCTCAAAATAAAAGTAGTTCTGATGTACTCCAAGACTGGTGTTGTCTAGTTCTTGGGGTTCCTATAGCCAGATCCATTGGACTCGTGTTCCAGAACTTAGGAAGCGGTATATGACGGAAGCACTCAAGCGGAGTGTGGGGCGTTCCGTGACAGGGGCCATCCCCAAACTGTTCTTACATTGTTGGGAGCATGAAATTGTCCAAAATGTCTTGATATGCTGACGCCTTAAGAGTTCCCTTCATTGGAACTAAGGGGCCAAACCCAACCCCTGAAAAACAACCCCCCACCATAATCCCCCCTCCCCCCCACACCATAATCCCCCCTCCACCTAATGATTTGGACCAGTGCACAAAGCAAGGTCCTGGCACACCAATACATTTTGGACAATTTCATGCTCCCAACAATGTAAGAACAGTTTGGGGACGGCCCCTTCCTGTTCCAACATGACTGCACACCAGTGCACAAAGCAAGGTCCATAAAGACATGGATGAGCGAGTTTGGGGTGGAGCAACTCGACTGGCCTGCACAGAGTCCTGACCCAAACCCCATAGAACACGTTTGGGATAAATTAGAGCGGAGACTTCGAGCCAAGCCTTATTGAACCCTATGGACTAAGACTTGGATGCCATTAACGTTCATGTGCGTGTAAAGGCAGGCGTCCCAATACTCTTGACAACATAGTGTAGCTGTATATCTGCAGAATGAGATCATCTAAAGCACTACAGCCTCTTGTCTCACCTGATCTGGAGTGAGATTTGGGGATGTCAATACTGTACTGTACTGCTCACTGTTCTCCTTGCTGGAGGGGAAGCTGTACCCAAGGGCCTGCAGTGCAAGGATCTCCCTGCTTCTGTTTCATCCATTCTGCTGATCTATCCCTCCTCCATCATTATCCCACCAGTCATTGGATCAGGAAACATCCCTGACATGATAAAGCAGAGCTCCGCCTCTACCAGGATGGCCGCCTCCATACAGACACACAGCACACAACAAGGTGGGTTAAGCCAGTAATGTGGAAGATGGGCAGTCATTACCTTTTTCTTAAAATTTACAAAGTAATTGGATTGGTCGATGAAAAAGAATTCCAGAGCCGACCTTCGGAGATTATAGCGGCGCAGGTGGACCTCGCGAAGCTGTGAGAGCGGTCGCTTAAAATCATAACCGATTCCTGGATGGAGGAAAAGAAAAGTCAGAAACTTCTGAACCTTGTTATTTTTTTAAAATGTAATTTTGCTTCTACTTTACCCTGCATCCTGTGCACCCTGCATGTCCTGCAACCATTGCACCCTTTATACCCTGCATCCTGTGCACCCTGCAACCTTTATACCCTACGTCCTTTGCACCCGGCATCCTGTGCACCCCGCTTCCTTTATACCTTGCGTCCTTTACACCTGGCATCCTGTGCACCCCCTGCTTCTTTATACCCAGCATCCCGTGCCCTGCCACATTTATACCCTGCGTCTTTTACACCCTGCATCCTGTATACCCAGCATCCCGTGCACCCTGCTTCCTTTATACCCAGCATCCCGTGCCCTGCCACATTTATACCCTGCGTCTTTTACACCCGGCATCCTGCGCACCCTGCATCCTGTATACCCAGCATCCCGTGCACCCTGCTTCCTTTATACCCAGCATCCTGTGCACCCTGCTTTCTTTATACCCAGCATCCCGTGCACCCTGCTTCCTTTATACCCAGCATCCCGTGCACCCTGCTTCCTTTATACCCAGCATCCCGTGCACCCTGCTTCCTTTATACCCAGCATCCCATGCACCCTGCTTCCTTTATACCCAGCATCCCATGCACCCTGCTTCCTTTATACCCAGCATCCCGTGCACCCTGCTTCCTTTATACCCAGCATCCCATGCACCCTGCTTCCTTCATACCCTACGTCCTTTATACCCAGCATCCGTGCACCCTGCATTCTGTGCACCCAGCAACCTTTATACCCTGCATCCTGTGCACCCTGCTTCCTTTATACCCAGCGTCCTGTGCACCCAGCATCCTGTGCACCCTGCATCCTGCTTCCTTTATACCCAGCATCCTGTGCACCCTCCAAACTTTATACCCTGCTTCCTTTACACCCAGCATCCCCTGCACCCAGCAACCTTTATACCCTGTGTCCTTTACACCTGGTATCCTGTGCACCCTTCTTCCCTTATACCCAGTGTCCCATGAATGAATGAATGAGTGACTTGTGTAGCGCTACCTATGCGAACTGAATCGCCTCAGGGTGCTTTTTGTCGCTGGTGTCCATCTACGGTATAGCGCGGTCCTTTGCCCCATGGGGTCCCGACACACTTACAAACACATACAACATACAGATATTTGGCCAATTTTTTCGACAGGATCTAATTAACTTACCAGCAGGTTTTTGGAGTGTGGGAGGAAACCGGAGTACCCGGAGGAAACCGGCACAGGGAGAACATGCAAACTCCAGTCAGATGGTGTCGTGGTCGGGATTTGAACCAGCAACCCTAATGCTGCTAGGTGAAAGTGCTAACCACTACACCACTGTGCTGCCCTGTCCTGTGCACCCTGCTTCCTTTACATCCAGCATCCTGTGCACCCTGCATCCTTTATACCCAGCATCCTGTGCACCCTGCATCCTTTATACCCAGCATCCCGTGCACCCTGCATCCTTTATACCCAGCATCCCGTGCACCCTGCATCCTTTATACCCAGCATCCCGTGCACCCTGCATCCTTTATACCCAGCATCCCGTGCACCCTGCATCCTTTATACCCAGCATCCTGTGCACCCTGCTTCCTTTATACCCAGCATCCCGTGCACCCTGCATCCTTTATACCCAGCATCCCGTGCACCCTGCATCCTTTATACCCAGCATCCCGTGCACCCTGCATCCTTTATACCCAGCATCCCGTGCACCCTGCTTCCTTTATACCCAGCATCCCGTGCACCCTGCATCCTTTATACCCAGCATCCCGTGCACCCTGCATCCTTTATACCCTGCATCCCGCGCACCCTGCATCCTTTATACCCAGCATCCCGCGCACCCTGCATCCTTTATACCCAGCATCCCGCGCACCCTGCATCCTTTATACCCAGCATCCCGTGCACCCTGCTTCCTTTATACCCAGCATCCCGTGCACCCTGCATCCTTTATACCCAGCATCCCGTGCACCCTGCATCCTTTATACCCAGCATCCCGTGCACCCTGCATCCTTTATACCCTGCATCCCGCGCACCCTGCATCCCGCGCACCCTGCATCCCGCGCACCCTGCATCCCGCGCACCCTGCATCCCTTGTACTCAGCATCCTGTGCACCCTGCTTCCTTTATACCCTACGTCCGGCAAATCCTGCACCCTTTGCACTCTTTATACCTTGCAACCTGTACTCCCTGCAACCTGTGCACCATTCAACTTTTTCACCCTAAATCCTTTGCACCCTGCAACCTATACACCCAATAATCTTTCCATAAAGCAAACATGGAGAATTAGAAGTATATGTGAGCCCTCACTTTGTAAAACAACCTATTCAGTTTAAAATAGAAACCAACAGTAAGTCCGCTTTCACACTGAGGCGCTTTTCATATTAGTGCCTGTAAAGTGCCTCTCAAGCCACCCCAGTGTGAAAAAAAGTGATTGGAAGGCAGGCAGGCTGTACTCCCAGCACAGTCAGAAAACTGACCACGGTGGGAGGATTGTGTTCTCATGCTTAGTGTGGTCAGTTTTTAATAGGAAAGCGGGAGGGACTGGCAGTAACACCATGGATTTCACACAAAGGAAGCAATGCATGGTACAACAGCCGCATAACAGGAATATGAAATGTTGGATTAACATATCAGCACATTATAAAAGGTTCCGCTTTAACAATCTCCCACCAAATAATGAGATAGGAAGGGAATGGCGCCTCACCCTCCTCCGTCTCCTCCTTCTCACTGCTCAGGTCGTAGAAGTAAATATGCTGCGTGGTGACCTCCAGCCGCCCGGGAATGAAGTCCACGATGGTGATCAGCTCACAGTCCTCCGAAATCACCAGCTTCTCCCTCTGGTTCGGCTCTTTGGTCTCCTCACTGTAAGAGGCAGGACAGACGGTAAGGAGGAGGACCCAACCATGATGCTGTGGCGGTTGGGTAAATGACAATTTTTTGTTTTTCTGGGACATTTATTTTTTTTAAATATGCAATGATCTATCCAACCGCCTTCCACTAGATGCGCCATTCCTCGCAGTGCTCCAGTTTTTGCTGCACTTTTGTAAGCACCCTCCCTGGATCTGCTACACCTCTCTGGGGGGGGGGGGGTTCTAGAACTGAAAACACAAAAGGAGAGACGCCGGATTCCACATTTTTTTTAGGTTTTATTAAAGACTCTGCTTATGAGATGCAATCTTCTCCATTATCTCCCAGCTCTGCCCCACCTTGGAGTCTCACTTCTTCAGCTACAGAAACTACAGAAAGGAAGAAGGGATGTTCCAGCTCCACAGTGAGATCTCCCTGACCAAACTAGGAGTTTTGTGTTCCAACATACATTCTCCATATTATTTAAAAAAAAAAAAAAACAAGCAGGGAGCTCCTGCTTTCCTTGAAAGCAGGAGCTCCCTGCTCATTTTTTTTTAATAATGCTTGTTCCATCTTAAGAGATTGTCACCTTGGCCATACGGCAGCCATCTTGTTTCAAACATCTTTTGAGAAGACAAACGGTCTAGAGTTTGGAACAAACTTTTCACTTTCAGACTAGAGATCTACCCAATGGCATTGCCTCTCAAATACAAATTGTAGCTCTTGTACGGCTTGCTAAAATTTTAATGTTGCCAATGTAATTTTAAACATTCAGTCTACATTGGTACTGTGGTGTAGAAGTTGGCCTTTTCGAAATATAAAAAAAAAAAAAAAATCTGAATAAAAAAAAAAAAGTAAAATTGTAAGCAGATCCTTTGACAATTCATTGGCTTTCCCCATGACTCAGAATCCAGAAACGTCAGTGCAGCACTGGATGACAGATGCAAGGGTCTGTCAGGAGTCCAGAAACTCATTGACCTTTTAGGCCTGTTTCACACGGGACGGATCTGTGACGATCCGCCCCGTGAATATCCGCTCGCTCCGCTGATCCCCGCTGAGCAGGCGGTTGACAGGTCCGTCTCTGCACACAGTGCCGCTCTCCCCTATGGGGGGGATTGGGTGATGACGGGCCGTAGAGTCCGTCGTCACCCGATCTGATCCGAAAACGGATGGAAAAGTAGGTCTTTCCTCCGTTACACTTTTTTGTATCGGAGCGGGTCGGATGTCAGCGGACATGTCACTGCTGACATCCAACGCTCCATAGAGGTCTATAGAGGGTCCGTTCAGGTCCGCCTAAAAAACTGACAGGCGGACCTGAACGGATCGTTCATGTGAAAGGGGCCTTATACACAAACACACACAATAATTACAAGCAAACAGATCACAGGTGAGGATGGTTGCCTTTAATAGCCATTCAAACCCCTTTGTGTCAACTTGTGTGCATGTTATCAGGCCAAAATCACCAGGGTATGTAAACTTTTGATCAGGGACATTTGGGTAGTTTCTGTTGGCATTGTGACTTAAAAAGGAGTAAACACAGTTGATTGATAATAAACGGCTTCAGCCAAATACTAATCATGAGTGAAAGAAAAGTTTTTGTGTTATCATTTCCTATTAACTGAAAAATGGCCAAGAAATCATAAATTCTGCCAGGGTATGTAAACTTTTGAGCACAGCTGTATATTATAGACTATATAGGATTTCAGATCGCTTACGGATAAATATTTAGGAAATCCTCATCGCCCAGCTGGTCGTCCTCCATCTCGTTCACCTTCGCCTCCTTCGCCACCGCAAGTGGGAAAGAATCGGTGAGCGTCTGACTCTGGTCAGTACCTGGACAAGACGAGATGAACACAACACCATCAAGGCAGGAACCACCACGCATGCCCCACACCCGAGGGCGCCACACGCAGCGCAGCTCACCTAGGTTGTCGCGGAGGGCGCTGGCTTCCGTGTGGGCGTCAAACTTGTAATTTGGCACCAGCTTCAGCCGCATTCTGGAATAGGTCTCCGCACTGGACAGCTTCCACCGGACCTCCGGCGGGTTCCTGAGAAGGCAAAGAAAAAGGATTATTAACCGCTTCAATATCAGGGCGCTTTCACCCCCTTCCCGCCCTAGGCCAAATTTCAGATTTCAGCGCTGTCACACTTTGAAAGACAGTTTTGCGGTCATGCTACACTGTACCCATATGACATTTTTATCATTTTGTCACATTTTTGGTGGTATTTAATCACCACTGTGTTGTTCTATTCTTGCTAAATGAACTTTAATGGCAACCCCAGTCCGTAGGGTTCAATATTGAGTTGGCTCCGCCCTTTTCAGCTATAACAGCTTGAACCCTTCTCAGAAGGCCGTCCACAAGGTTTAGGAGCGTCTCTATGGGAATGTTTGACCATTCTTCATTTGTGAGGTCAGGCACTGATGTTGGATGAGAAGGCCTGGCTCGCAGTTTCCGCTTTAATTCATCTCAAAGGTGCTCTATCGGGTGCAGGCCAGTCAAGTTCCTCCACCCCAAACTCGCTCATCCATGTCTTTATGGACCTTGCTTTGTGCACTGGTCCAAATCATTAGGTGGGGGGGGGATTATGGTGTGGGGGTTGTTTTTCAGGGGTTGGGCTTGGGCCGTTGGTTCCAGTGAAGGGAACTCTTAAGGCGTCAGCATACCAAGAGATTTTGGACAATTTCATGCTCCCAACTTTGTGGGAACAGTTTGGGGACGGCCCCTTCCTGTTCCAACATGACTGCGCACCAGAGCACAAAGCAAGGCCCATAAAGACACGGATGAGCGAGTTTGGGGTGGAGGAACTTGACTGGCCTGCACAGAGTCCTGACCTCAACCACATAGAACACCTATGGAATGAATTAGAGCGGAGACCGTGAGCCAGGCACAAAGAAAGGTCCATAAAGACATGGATGAGCGAGTTTGGGGTGGAGGAACTACTAACCGCAACCCTCAATTTGATCGCAGGACATCACCTGGGCACAGCACTTCCCTCAGCGTCCAGTATGCCCCCCCCCCCCCCCCCCCACGGTCACTTACTGATCGGCCCAGGCACCGCGAGGACAGGTCAGCAGGCGCAGTACAGACTTCCATTGCCTCAGGACTGTGTTATGGTGGCTGTTGATCTGTTTCAGCATACTGTTATATCGGCCATTTTCCCGCAGCATCCGCTTCTTCACCGGCTCCAGGATCAGCTCCTGTAACACACCAATAAAAGCGGTTCACAAGCGTCAGACTCTGTCCCCTGCTGGGAATTCTGGATTTGGCTACGAAAAAGTCCAGATTTCAAATTCAGTGAAATTTTGGTCAAATTATGTAAAATAAATAAATACACATACACACACATATATAAAAAGATAGCCAAGAAATAAGGTAATAAAGTGATACTAAAGTCTTTTTTTTGGAAAAATTAACAGACAATATATTATACTTACCTGTAGATGTGCACTGCCGAAAAATTTGTTAGTTTTCATTTCATTCGTTTGTTTTCAGAAATTTGAAAATTTGGAAATCCGAAAATTCTAAATAACTAATAATAACTATTAAATTATAAGTATTGGAATTTCCTTTCAAATTTGGCTGTTGGTGAACGTAACGAATACAAATTTATCCAAAGTTAAGAATTATCCATAAAAAACGAATGCCACATCTAAACAAATGGAACCGAATAATAATAAATATTAATAATAGCTTTTTATTATTGTTATTAATTCCTTCCATTCCATTCGTTTAGATGCGGCATTCGTTATTATGGATAATTCGTAACTTTGGATAAATTTGTATTCGTTCCGTTCACCAACAGCCAAATTTGAAAGGAAATTCCAATACTTATAATTTAATAGTTAGTAATAGTTAAGCTATTATTAGTTTCGTTCTTATTTCCGAAGTTCCAAAGTTCCAAAGTTCCAAAGTTCCAAAGTTCCAAAGTTTCAAAGTTTCAAAGTTCCAAAGTTTCAAAGTTTCAAAGTTCCAAAGTTCCAAAGTTTCAAAGTTCCAAAGTTCCAAAGTTCCAAACTTTCAAAGTTCCAAAGTTCCAAACTTTCAAAGTTCCAAACTTTCAAAGTTCCAAACTTTCAAAGTTCCAAACTTTCAAAGTTCCAAACTTTCAAAGTTCCAAACTTTCAAAGTTCCAAAGTTCCGAATATTCGGAAAAATTTGTAAATTCCATACTCTGATATTTCCGAAATTAACAAATTTGTCTAAATTCGTTAAAAAATGAATTTGGAACTAAACGAATTGCGCATGTCTACTTACCTGCTGTGTGTAATGGTTTTGCACATAGCAGCCCAGATCCTCCTCTTCTCGGGGCACTCCTGGCCCCTCCCTCCTGTTGAGTGCCCCCCTCAGCAAGCAGCTTTAGCCGAGCTGCAGATCCCTGTGCACATTCAGATACGGAGCCACGGCCCGGCCCTGCCCTCTTTCTCTCCTCATTGGCTCACTGACCTTGATCTACTGCAGCGGGAGCCAATGGCACCACGCTGCTGTCTCAGCCAATAAGGTGTGAAGTCATGGACTGCCGAGTCTCTCCTGCAAAATTGCTGGATCTAGATGGACCTCAGAGTAAGTATTGGGGGGGGGGGGGGGGCTGCTGCTTTTTATCTTTATGTATAGAATGCACCTTCTGCCTTTAAAAACCACTTTAAATTAAATGCAATTAAGCAATAAAATTAAACAAACAAAAAAGATCGCTAAGAACTAAAATATGAATAATTAAATGTAATTAAATACAATTATACAGCGGTTAAAATAAGTATTAAACACGTCACCATTTTTCTAGGTAAATATATTGGTAAAGGAGTTATTGACATGAAATTTCCCCCACATGTTAAGAACACGTACAATCCATACATACAAAGACACCACAACAAATACCTTCAGAAATGAAGTTCTGTGTAATAAAATGGAGAGATACAGGGAAAAAGTATTGAACACGTGAAGAAAGGGAGGTGCACAAAGACATGGAAAGCTGAATTCTGAAGCTGAAATCTATCAGTAATTAGAAAGCAATCCCGCCCCATGTCGGTGCAAATTAACATCAGCTGGTTCAGTTTCACCTGATGGCCTATAAAAAGGTGTCTCATTACCAAGGTGTCACACAAGAAACATCTCATGATGGGTAAAAGCAAAGAGCTCTCTCAAGACCTTCACAACCTTATTGCTGCAAAACATACCAATGGCATTGGTTACAGAAAGATTTCTAAACTTCCGAACGTTCCAGTGAGCACCGTTGGGGCCATAATCCGGAAGTGGAAAGAACATGATTTCACCATAAACCGGCCACGTCCAGGTGCTCCTCGCAGGATTTCTGACAGAGGAGTGAAACTAATTAAAGAGTTGTCCAAGAGCCAAGGACCACTTGTGGAGAGCTTCAGAAAGACCTGGAATTAGCAGGTACACAATAAGTACTCCACTCACCCGCCATGGCCTGTATGACCGCTCACCACGCAACACTCCATTGCTGGAGAAGAAGCTTGGTGAAGCTCGGTTAAAGTTCGCTGCACAACATTTAAAACAAGCCTGTGAAATGCGGGGCGGATATAGTCTGGTCAGAGGAGACTGAAACGGAACTCTTTGGAGGCCATAATACACACCATGTTTGAAGGTCACATGGCACATCACCCCAAAAACACCCCCCATACCAACAGTGAGGTTTGGAGGTGGGAACATCATGGGGTGGGGCTGTTTTTCAGCATACGGTACTGGCAAACTTCATATCATTGAAGGAAGGATGAATGATGATAAAAAAATCTGCTGCCATCTACCAAGATGATGAAGATGAAACGAGGGCGGACATCTCAGGAGGACAATCATCCCAAACACAAAGCCAAGGAAACTCTCCATTGGTCTCAAAGAAAGAAAATAAAGCTGCTAGAATGGCCCGGCCAATCACCTGACTTGAATCCAATAGAAAATCTATGGAAAGAACTAAAGATCAGAGTTCATGGAAGAGGCCCACAGAACCTTCAAGATTTGAAGACTGTATGGAAGAATGGGGCCAAATTCACACCTGAGCAACGCATGAGACTCGTTTCTCCATACAGGAGCCGGAGTCTTGGGGCCTTCATCACCAACAAAGGATTTTGTACCAAGTATACACTTCAGTTAGCGGGTTCAATACTTTTTCCCTGTGTCCTTCCATTTTATTACACAGAAGTTCATTTCTGAACGTATTTGTTTTGGTGTCTTTGTATGAATGGAGTGCACAGGTTATTACCGACAATGGCATGTCAATAGCATCTTTAGAAATATATTTACAGAGAAAAATGGTGACGTGTTCAATACTTATTTTTTATACAGGATAGCTAAGAAATAAGAGAAGAAAAAATTTAATTAAATAGAAATACTAATATACAATTAAATAAATAAACAAAGATGGCTAAAGAAATAAGATAAGAATACAAGAAATTAAATGATGTAATACAATTAAATAAAAGATAGCTAATAAGAATAATGAAATAAAAATGATACAGTACAATTAAATAAAAGTAAAAAATAGCGATAAAATAAAATAAGAATAAATTAAAGGGGTTGTAAAGGTAATTTTATTTTTTTAAAAATAACTGACATGTCATACTTACCTTCACTGTGCAGCTCGTTCTGCACAGAGTGGCCCCGAACCTGCTCTTCTAGGGTCCCTCGGCGGCTGTCTCAGCTCCTCCCCGCAATAACTAACCACCTTAATGTGAGCTCCCTCGCATGGTGGTTAGTTATTGCGGGCGCACTCCCGTGATACAGCCGGCGGCTATAGCCGCTCACTGTATCACTCGGCCCCGCCCCCCGGCGCGCCGTGTCATCGGATGTGATTGACAGCAGCGCGAGCCAATGGATGCGCTGCTTTCAATCCATCCACTGCAGCCAATCAGCGACCAGGCTGAGCTGCAATAGAGATGACGGGAACGAGCAGCGGATATTCGAGGTGTCAGGTAAGTAAAACGGGGGGGGGGGGGGGGGGGCTGGGGGCGGCTGTATTGTCAAAAGTTTTTTCACCTTAATGCAGATAATGCATTAAGGTCAAAAAATTTTTACCTTTACAACCCCTTTAAATAATACAATAAAATAAAATACAATAAAAATAACATAAAAAGCCAGCTAAAAGTGCTCAGAAGAAAAGATCATAAGCATAAAAGAAAAAAAAATGAAAGAAGAAAATATGCTAATTAATAAAATAGCTAAGAGTGCATAATCAGGAATCGGGAACACACATGATGTGATTTAAAAAAAAAAAATCTAAGTTAGAAAAAAAAAAAAATCTGTGCAACTTCCCTTGTGTTTTCCACGTGTTTTTTTTTTTTTTTTTTTTTTTTTTTTTTAGCTTTTTTAATTTTTTATTTAAGACAATAAGAACACACAAACATAGTATTAGTAATAATATAAGATGCACATCTACAGCAGTTACTGAGTAGCTGCGAGTAATTAAGGGTTAAGTCTACCTAAAACTGAAATGACGTGTTTGGTGGATGCTGAAGATTTAAGCACCTGGCAGTCTCTGCCATCTCCCTGGAATTCTACTGGAGAGATCCTTGCACTAAGTTGCCGGGTCTGTACACCTTCTGTGCCCATGTAGAATTATTCCCACCATCTCTCCATTGAGTTCCTTAGACTGCCCACTGGCAGTGCCCATTAGGAGGGGTTTCCAACATCTATCCATTAAGTTCCTGGGTCTGCACATCTACTGTGCTCATCATGAGTGGCTCCCACCATCCCTGAGCTGAGGTCCTGGGTATGCCCACCTGCTGTGCCTATGAGGGGTTCCCACCACTCCTGAGCTGAGGTCCTGGGTCTGTATACCTGCTGTGTCTGTTATGAGGGTTTCCTAACATCCCTCCACTGAGTTCCTTTGTGTGAACACCTGCTGGGCACATAATTAGGGAGTTCACACGAGCCCTCCTTAGAGTCCCTGGACCTTTACACTTGCAGGGGTTCCCACTGTCCCCTCTGTCAATTTCCCAGGTCTGCACAACTGCTGTGCACATTATGAGGGGTTCCCACCATCCCTCTGTTAAATTCCCAGGTCTGCACATCTACTGTGCCCATTATAAGGGGTTCCCACCATTCCTGCACTTAAAGCGGGGGTTCACCCACACTGCCAAAAAAAATAAATATTAAAAGCCAGCAGCTACAAATACTGCAGCTGCTGACTTTTAATACATGGCCACTTACCTGTCCCAGGGTCCAGCGATGTCGGCAGGCGACGCCGAGAACCCGCTCGGTTCTCGGCAGCTGCCGCCGCCATCCTAGGTGAGGGAATCAGGAAGTGAAGCGTTGCGGCTTCACTTCCCGGTTCCCTACTGCGCATGCGCGAGTCGCGCTGCGCGTCCCTAGTGGTCCCCGCTCTCTCCTGGGAGCTGTGTGTTCCCAGCAGACAGTGCGGTGGGGACGGGAAGAGGCATAGACTCCCATGGGAGTCTATGCCGGAAGTGGGTGCAAATACCTGTCTTAGACAGGTATCTGCACCCCCCTCCCCCCTGAAAGGTGCCAAATGTGACACCGGAGGGGGGGAGGGTTCCGAAAAGCGGAAGTTCCATTTTTGTGTGGAACTCCGCTTTAAATTCTAGGTCTGCACATCTACTGTGTCCATTATGAGGGGTCATAAATGGACTTAAAAAAAGAATTAAACATTTTTTATTGGTCAAAACTTTAACTGTACAGTGACACACTTCATAAAGAACATGATGGACTCCAGAATAAGAAAAAGTGATTGCCAGTCCTCTTACCTTAAATTTGTCTCTGCTCTCTCCCTTCTCGGTCTCCCTTCTTAACGAGCTGCTCATAAGTGCATCATAGCAGGAGTTCCAGAAGGAGGACATCTGGTGGTGACTCTTCGCAAATGTGTCCTTCTCAAACTGCTCCATGGTGGGCTGGACCTGAAGGGAGGGGACAGACCTGTGATATCAGAAGGGTCCAACCACAGAGCTCCAATGTAAGGCAGGAAAAAAAGAGACAGACCAATACAAAAAGAGAAAAAGGAAAAAAAAAGGGAGAAGGATAAAAAAAAAAAAAGTAGAAAAAAATAAAAGGAAAAGTAAAAAGAAAATAAATCAAAGCAAGCAAAAACAACAAAAAAAGAGAAATCACAAGAGAGAACAGGTGGGAGAGGAGAGACTAGCCCACAGTGGACCACCCCTAGGGAAGGCCAGCTCTATGGTATAAAAGCTTTATGGTAAACCAGTCCTAGGTTAGACTATCCCTACGGTAGACCCTAGGGTAGACAAGCCCTACTATGGACCAGCCCTGGGGTAGACCAGCCCCCTGGTGGAGGGCCCTGGGGTAGACCAGCCCCCTGGTGGAGGGCCCTGGGGTAGACCAGCCCCCTGGTGGAGGGCCCTGGGGTGGACCAGCCCTCTGGTGGAGGGCCCTGGGGTGGACCAGCCCCCTGGTGGAGGGCCCTGGGGTGGACCAGCCCCCTGGTGGAGGGCCCTGGGGTGGACCAGCCCCCTGGTGGAGGGCCCTGGGGTGGACCAGCCCCCTGGTGGAGGGCCCTGGGGTGGACCAGCCCCCTGGTGGAGGGCCCTGGGGTGGACCAGCCCCCTGGTGGAGGGCCTTGGGGTGGACCAGCCCCCTGGTGGAGGACCCTAGGGTGGACCAGCCCCCAAACCAGTTCTACAGTAAACAAGCTCTAGGGTAGACTAGCTCTGCTATGGACAAGCCCTAGGTTAGACTATCCCTTCTATGTACAAGCCCTGCGGTAGATCAACCCTACAACAGACTAGCCCTACGGTATATACTAGTGTGAAGGAGGAATTAGAACAGAAACTAAAGAAAACAATATAAAAGAAAAGAAAACAATAACAGAAACATAAAAGAACATCTGTTTGGGTGATATATTCTTTCTATAGCATGCAATGAATAACTGGTCTTACATGTTTCTCAATGAAGAGCCTCCACTCGGTGGTGGTGCAGAAACTTTGGAAGTCCTCATAGAAGGTGGGGCTTCCATTGGTAGGTGGCAGAGATGGTAAATATTGCTGCAGCTGTAGTAACTCGAAGCACTGGTCCATCAGCGTGCGGATAATGGGCACCAGGCAGGAGTAGGCCTCCGTCTTGGCATTGAGGGATTGCAGGAGTGGAGTCTGCAGGTTCCCCAGCAGGAAACAAGCCTCTTCCTTCTTCAGCGAGGAGGCACTTTGGAGGAGGCTGTGCAGTTTTACATAGGCTGATGAATGCATCTAAAGGGGAACAGCCCACCCAAACAAGATATTTTAGACGGAGCAGTCAACCTCTATGCTTATAGATGTTCCAACCACGAGAACTCCCTGTCATAATTTCCAGCTCTTTTGCTGTCTACCTGGGGGCAGGGACAAACCATTGTGTGTTCCCGTCATCCCATTGTTTCCCCACTCAGCATCTCCTTCTATAATTTTCATAATAGAAAGTAACTAAAAACCCAGCAAGGAGAGGGGCAAGCCCTCAAAAAGACCACAGCAGGGAAGCCGTCAAGAAAAATCTCATCCACAGAGCCCCCAAGTGTTGAAAGAAACCGTCAGGTGGCTTCCAGTCTCCGGCACAAATTCTTTGTTTTGGTTGGGCTTATAATTTTCAATGAGCCTATATATGAACCAACATGGCTGTTTCCTTTGTTTCTTCCCATAATCCCATTAGAAATTTAATCAAGATAGTGCCACATTAATATTCTCCAGTAGAAAATTAATTTCAATAAACTGGAAGACCGTTGAAAGGCGGACTACTCACCTGCTGATCATCTAACTTGATGAACCCTATGATGATCCGAAGTCCAATCTGAGCCATCTCCTTCAGGTCCGATGTCCCATTCACCAAGTAATACCAAACTCCCAACTTGTCCAGCAAGTTACTGACTCCTTCAAAGATCTACAATCGGGAAAAGGGACAAAAGAGGTGAAACATGTTTTTGACACAATCAAGGACAAGCAGGAAGGATGTAGACAGGGGTCTCCAGACTTTTTAGACAAAGGGCCAGTTTATTGTCCTTCAGGCTTTAGGGGGTCTGGACTGCAGCCAGTGGGAGTAGAGAATGCCCTGGCATCAGTGGGGGAAAACAATGTCCCAGCATTGGTATCAGTGGGAGGAATAGTGCCTCACTGATTAGTGTCAGTGGGAGTAATGGTGCCCTATTGTTGGTATCAGTTGGAGAAACAGTACCCCCATAGTTTGGAGACCACTGTTGTGGAGGATAGGATTTATACAAGCGAATGCATATCCACCCATGAACAGGGTAATATAAAAGCATATATATTCAATAGGTGCGCCCATAATTCAATGGCTGGGTAAAGGAAGCATTATAGAGTTTTTTATTTATTGCATATTTCCAGTTCTTCCTAAATGATTTCCAAGTGAAACTAGTCTCAGAAACATTTAAATAAATAATTATCCCCCATCCTGTAATAAACAAACAAAATGTTACAATTTTCTTAAATAGGGTGGTTTTGGGACTGCGCCGGCAACAAGTCATGTGATCAATGCAGAGGCATCGGTCATGTGGTTTCTGCCAGAGAACCTTGCAGGAAGGACATTAGGGCAGGAAGGACATTTGACGTCAGCAAGGCAAGTATTGATTGGCTGCAAAGAGTTACTGTACTATTGCATTTGCTTGGAGACCTATCAGAGTTTCAAAGATAAAAGATGGCACTTATCTTAAAATCTTGGAGTGAATTCCAGGCAAAAATAAACTCACAAATAATTTATTTTTCTGTCCCCCCCCCCCACACTCCCTCTTACACAAATGCTAAGTAAATGCATTGTAATGCTTAACCCAAGGGTTGTTTTTGGGATGAAAGACGACACTTCCAGGTTTCTGGCCTAGGCTGGGTCCCACTGCCTCCTGACATTGCTATGACACAATATCCCAGGAGACAGTGGGTTACTAAACCACAACATTGCGACACATGTGTGGTGGATTTCCATGCATGCCTGCAGATGGGCACTATATTGCCCATCCACCAGAAGCTGGCAGCATTTGCATGCATGCTCATGATCATAAACAAAGAGGGTTGGGCACTTGTTCAATTGTTAATGGTTCTATCGTTCAATGTTTCTAGGTTCATGGGTTAATGGTTCCATGGTTCTATGGTTCGATGGGTTTAATTGTTCGATGGGTTCAATGTTTCGATGGGTTTAATTGTTCAATGGGTTCAATGTTTCGATGGGTTCAATGGGTTCAATGGGTTTGATGGTTCGTTCAATGGTTGGCTCAATGGTTGGTTCAATGGTTGGTTCAATGGTTGGTTCGATGGGTGGTTCAATGGGTGGTTCAATGGGTGGTTCAATGGGTGGTTCAATGGGTGGTTCAATGGGTGGTTCAATGGTTGGTTCAATGGTTGGTTCAATGGTTGGTTCAATGGTTGGTTCAATGGTTGGTTCAATGGTTGGTTCTATGGTTCTATGGGTTCAATGGTTCTATGGGTTCAATGGTTCTATGGGTTCAATGGTTCTATGGGTTCAATGGTTCTATGGGTTCAATGGTTCTATGGGTTCAATGGTTCTATGAGTTCAATGGTTCTATTGGTTCAATGGTTCTATGGGTTCAATGGTTCTTTGGGCTAGCGATTCAATGGTTAAAGGTTCATGGGTTAGTAGAAGTCCACCCTAACACTAAAATCCCTGCATCTACAAACATCCGCGATCAAACACTAACCTACCTAGCCCTGTAAAGAAAAAAAAAATCAGTATATACATACTTTTTTTTAAGCCGATCCGACCCGATACCATGCGGTGTTGTCAGCCGTGGCTTTGCTGTGGAGGCAGGTGCAGAGAACACATCCGACAACAGAAGCCCCATTGTAAGTCTATGGGCGATGTCACTCCCCATTCATTTCACAGCCATTGTCGGCTGTGTCCTCTGCAGAGCTTCTGCCGCTGGAGACCAGATCAGATTGGTTTAAAAAAAAAAAGTATGTATAATGATCTCTTCTTTACGGGGCTAGATAGGTTAGTGTTAGCTTGTGGATGTCTGTAGATGCAGGGATTTTAGTGTTAGGGTGGACTTACATTTTAATGGTTCAAGGGTTCATGGGTTCAAGGGTTCATGGGTTCAAGGTTCAATGGTACATGGTTCATGAGTTAATGGTTCATGAGTTAATGGTTCACTGGTTCAGTTACCAATAGTCCATTGGCCTCCAAGAAAAGGATTTTACACCAAGTTCAAAAAATGTGAAGTCTTTACCCTTCGGGTTATAGTACCGGCTACAGAATAATTAACACTGGCAAACAAAAACTGTAGGCCAAGGCTGGAAAAATGGACAGATGCAAGTAAGCATCCTTGATGTCCAGAGAAGTCCGGGAGTGGTTTGTGGGTTCAATGGTTCATGAGTTAATGGTTCATGAGTTAATGGGTTAATTGTTCATGGTACAATGGTTCATGGTACAATGGTTCATGGGTTAATGGCTCAATGGTTCATGGGTTAATGGCTCAATGGTTCATGGGTTAATGGCTCAATGGTTCATGGGTTAATGGCTCAATGGTTCATGAGTTAATGGGTTAATGGTTCATGGTTCAATGGTTTACGAGTTAATGGGTCAATGGTTCACGAGTTGTGGGTTAATGGTTGACGAGTTAATGGTTCATGGATCATGGTTCAATGGTTCACGAGTTAATGGTTCAATGGTTCACGAGTTAATGGTTCAATGGTTCACGGGTTAATGGTTCAATTGTTCACGAGTTGTGGGTTAATGGTTCACGAGTTGTGGGTTAATGGTTCACGAGTTGTGGGTTAATGGTTCACGAGTTGTGGGTTAATGGGATCACGAGTTAATGGGATCACGAGTTAATGGGATCATGAGTTAATGGGATCACGAGTTAATGGGATCACGAGTTAATGGGATCACGAGTTAATGGATCACGAGTTAATGGATCACGAGTTAATGGATCACGAGTTAATGGATCACGAGTTAATGGATCATGAGTTAATGGATCACGAGTTAATGGTTCACGAGTTAATGGTTCACGAGTTAATGGTTCACGAGTTAATGGTTCACGAGTTAATGGTTCACGAGTTAATGGTTCACGAGTTAATGGTTCACGAGTTAATGGTTCACGAGTTAATGGTTCACGAGTTAATGGTTCACGAGTTGTGGGTTAATGGTTCACGAGTTGTGGGTTAATGGTTCACGAGTTGTGGTTCATGAGTTCATGGTTCATGAGTTCATGAGTTCATGGTTCATGAGTTCAACGGTCCATGGGTTAATGGTTCAACGGTCCATGGGTTAATGGCTCAATGGTTAATGGTCCATTGGCCTCCAAGAAAAGGATTTTACACCAAAAAAATGTGAAGTCTTTACCCATTGGGTTATAGCACCAACTACAAGATAATTGGACACTGGCAAACAAAAACTGTAGGGCAAAGCTGGAAAAATGGACAGATGCAAGTAAGCATCCTTGATGTCCAGAGAAGTCCAGAAGTGTGCCTGGTGGAGGGACTCAAATGTAAACATTAAGAGCCTTATAATGCAAAATAGTCTTGTTACATTGCCTAGAATATCAAGTTAATTAAAAAAAAAACATTTTGAAGATCATAACTGTACCTTCTCACTCCAGAGGACCTCATTGCTGTTTCCTTCCGAAAAGAGGAAATCTTGGAGAAGTCTCAGGAGTTTCAACACATTCTGAATGAGGCCAGGCATGGTGGAGGGGGGGGCCTCCTTAATGTCTGTAAAAGCTGACTCCAGCATCATCTCCAGCAGGCTGAAAGAAAAATAAATACATTGAAAAAGCAATTCTTATTTAAAGTATATCAAAAGTCAAAACTTTTTTTTTGGGTTGGATAGAGTACAGCTTAGAAACGCCAATCAAATATTTTTTGCTGTCTGTATCCCATTGAGAGTGTCCCCATTTCAAGATTTCCCCTTTGAATGTAAAAGAGAGCGGGTGGATCTCCCCAGCTGGGACACACAAAGAGAGCAGAAAACAAAAAGGAGGTTCTAACCGCTCCATACTCCATTCAAATTTAAAAGAAAGTTTTGCCTTCATGTACAATAACTTTTGTATGGAACGTTGTCAGAAAAAACTCTTCATGGTGCTGACCTTCGTTTGATTTCATCCTGAGGTCTCACCAACTCACAGGCCGATCCAAGCTTAGTGAGGACTGAGAAGACCTGACCGCGTTCCTTCCACGCTGCATCCTCCGAGCCTTCCACCCCTCTCCAGGTGACCGAGAAGATGATGTTGGTGAGAAGGTTGCACAGCTCTTCTTCGGGGGTCTGCTGAAGGGAAAATTATGAGGCAAACGGAACTAGAATTGTTACCATGGTCACCAACTCCTTCAGCCAATGCATGGCTACTGAAAACAGTTGGGAGTTACACAGACCACAACCTTCCCAAATCAAAAATTCAAAAGCAGTGGTCTCCAAACTGTGGTCATTTAGGCATTATTCTGGCCACGGACACCAACAGTGGGGTATAAATCCTGCCACCGACACCATTAATGGGGCAGTATTCCTTCCACAGACAACAAAAATAGGGGCACTATTCCTCCCACTGACACCAACTATTTCTCCCCATAATACCAAAAATAGGGCATTGTTTACTCCCACTGAACACAGTCAGGCTCCCCTAAAGTCTTAAAAAACAAACAAAGGCGCCTCTAAGTGCAGAAGATAAACAATTTTAATACCGCAACTGGGTTAAAAACACTTACAAAATAGGAGTAGTAAACAGGCACATCGTGGGTAAGGCTGCATCGGAAGGAGTCACGATCGGAGGAAGCCTTCAGAGGGGATGGATGTAGTCACTGTCAGCAGCGGTGTGGAATACAGGGAGCCGCTGTAAAGGGTTTGCAGTCCTCACACGCTGACGACGCCGGCTTTACAGCGGCTCCCTGTATTCCACACCGCTGCTGACAGTGACTACATCCATCCCCTCTGAAGGCTTCCTCCGATCGTGACCCCTTCCGATGCAGCCTTACCCACGATGTGCCTGTTTACTACTCCTATTTTGTAAGTGTTTTTAACCCAGTTGCGGTATTAAAATTGTTTATCTTCTGCACTTAGAGGCGCCTTTGTTTGTTTTTTATGTCATTATAGACCCTGCTTCAGTCTTTTAAAGCTGCAGCCCTTTTTGCTGAAGATCACCATCCTTTCATCCTTATCATCCCTACCAACATTTTCCTGTTTATTTTGGACTGCCGACCCTTAATAGAGACATTATTTGGACTACGTTAGTCCTGTGCGCCCTATATACTTTTTTGTCCCCTAAAGTCTGAAGGACAGTAAACTGGCCTTTCATTTAGAAAGTTTGGAGATCCCTGGTCTAGAGCAGGGGTCTCCAAACTGCAGCCTACGAGTTGATTGTGGCCCTTTGCTTGCTTTTATTCAGCCCTTGGGGCACTATACTGCTCTCTGACACCAAAGACGGGGCAGAATTCCTCCAACTGACACCAGGGATGGGGAACTTATTCTCTGACACCAATTATGAGGCTCTATTTCTCCCACTGACACCAATAACAGGGCACTATTCCTCTCACTGACATCAATGATGCAATCTTTTTATTCCTATTGACCACTAAGCCTAGGGCATTGTTTATTCCCACTGATGCCAGTGCATTTTCCACTCCCATTGGCCACAGTCCAGCCCCCTAAGGTTTGAAGGGAAATAAACTGGCCCTTTGTTTCAAAGATTTGAGACCTCTGGTCTAGAGTATAACAGAACCTTCCAGATGGCTTGTTTTTATAAATTATAAACCACCAGCCACAAAGCTGCCAATCAATGCCTATGGAGACAATACCCACCCTTTGAAGATCATACCAACCCATTGAAGAAAGCATGCCACAAGCACATCACTGCTCCCCTACCTAAACTGAAGAGAGGAGGAAATGTGACTGGGATCCATTCTCTTTAAGGAGATACCAATGGCGCCCAGTCATACTACATAGAAGCAGCCTTGCACAGGGAGAATAAGGGACAGGTTTATGGAAGAGAAGGTCAAACAAAAAGGAGAGTGTTGCTGGACAAAGTAAGCCCGTGGCTTGCATATACTAGTCTTTTGAATGGACTGGGTCTTAAAGTCCATCACCAGCCAAAATGTTTTTCTTAAGCTTTGGATAGAGTGGGGTAGAGTAAGAACCTCTTTCCTGTTTGAGAGGAAATCTCCACAAAGAGAGAACTTGATGGAGGTTCCAATTCTTCCCCACTAAGTTGGTAGAGCTTAACTTTAAAAGATAGAGAAAGGTGAAGATAATTTTGACAGAGGATAGGTGGCTACCTGGGGGTTGCTGGTATTTGAGATGGTGTCACTGGGTAACGTCTCTTGGTAGCTGCTTTCATCCAGGACATTAGACAAGCTGGAACTCTTCCGAACTCTCATCCCAGGAAAAGGCTTGAAGGTCTCTAGCGGGGATGGTGTCCCCGGCTGGCTGACTGGCGTCTGGTTCCCACTCTCCATGGTAGCCGCAGAGCTGGAACTTCCTAAGTCTAGCCTCAGATCGAAGGGAGACATGGAGAACGGAGACAAAGGCTGGTAGATGTTGTCATATGGAGGTCCATCACTGCAGCTCACCTCCTCAGAGCCAGGAAGGTCAACAAGGTTAGAGGAGGAATGACTGGCCTGGTCTGAGGAGTCAAATGACTTAAAATTGTAGGCATGGAAGGGTTTCTCTTTAGCTGCTGGAGACAAGGAATGGTCAGAAAAGCCTTCAGAGAAGTCCATGTCTGAGGCCTCAAAGCCCACTGGAAATACAACATCTGCATCAGCGTTGTCCACTGATCCATGGGTTCCATTGTTGCCTTCCTTGCAAGACCCAGACTCCGAGTCCTTGCTGCTGCCCATCCGTTTTAATGGGCACCTGGTGCCTCCATACAATGGGCTGCTTAGAAAACGGGGCCTCGTCTCATACGACTCTTTGATGTAAAGTTTGGTCAATAAGTCCTGCCAGCCGGGCTGCTTGGCCAGCTGTCGCACAATGTCTTGTTGGGAATAGATCAGATGGAAGAGCTGCAAGAAAATTAAAAGTAATGGTGTCAAATGTGAATGATAGATTTAAAAGGGTACAGAAAGTTTTTAAAGGGCTACAGGATCACTAAAGTTACCTTCCTACAAACGTCCAGCTTGACTGAGAGCTCTGCCCTGTGCGACAGATAAACCACAGCTAGAAGATCTCTGTAATTAGGAGTTAAATCTGCAGAGATAAAAAATGAGCATTTATAAAGACAGAGCACAGCATACAGGCTTTGGTTCTTGTGTTTTATCTCCTGACCTGCACATTTACCAAAAACTGCTTGTTGGGTAACATCCTCATGAGGGATGAATGTAGTGATTCTGACAAACTTTTTACATATTTAGCAAATTTATATCCGCCAAAATCTCATCGAAAATGGTTGCCCACCTAAAAGCTGGGCAACAGACAGAGGACGTTGTTAATATTTTTATATTTAACACAGCATTCAAGTTGACAGACGGCACAATCTGTCAAACTTGGCCATTCAAGTCAATAAGGCCGTACCGCAACTATGAGCCAAACGCTCGTCTCGCGATTGGAGTGCATTTGCCCCATTATTGGCCCATGCAGAAAGATTACATAAAAAAACAAAACAGGAGGTAGCGGCTTAGCCGTGCTCTGAAAAGTGATCCACCACAGATTGCTTTTCAGAGCACTGGCGAGTGTGAAGCCATCCTAAAATGTTCCCTTCTAAAGCCCCTCTGTTGAATACTTGGTCACCATCATAAATTGTGCGGCCTCCTATGGCATTGTAATGGCCACTGATCCTCCAAAGAAATTTCCTAATGTTCCTTATGTTCCCTGGTGGTCTAGTGGGGGACCAAGTGACATGAGACAGCTGAAACTTGATGCAACTCTGTTTAGGGCCAGGTCTTGACAGCAGAGGGGACCGCGCCCAGAAACACAAATACTGCCTTCATCACCCAAGTCATTGGCCCAGGGTTTAATATATAGCTCAGAAAAAAACTAAAGAGAGAAAAGAGCTTACCAGAGCCCAAGACTTGTTCTGAGAGACAGCGGATCAGCAGCATGGACACAGGAACATCATTCAGGAAGGAGATGAGTCCCTGGTATCCAATATCCTTCAGCTTCAGACGATGCTTGAGCCTATCATTGACTTTCTCATATTTGATTAACTTGTAGAGGATCTGGAGGGGACAGCGATTATTCAGGTTAAATAGATAGGAGTGTGAGCAAAGAGATCCCAAGACATAAAGAAAACCTGTCAGGAAAGCAAACTCTGGTTCTACTCATGTATTTCAATCCTCATACACAAACAAATTGGTAACAGCAGATTGGAGAAAAGCCAATGTAGCACCAATATTTAAAAAAGGACCAAGATTTATCCCTGGGAATTACAGACCAGTTAGCCTAACATCAATAGTATGTAAACTCTTGGAGGGGATGATAAGGGACTATATACAAGATTTTAGTATTAAGAACGATATAATTAGCAGTAATCGGCATGGATTCATGAAGAATTGTTCTTGCCAAACCAATCTATTAACCTTCTATGAGGAGGTGAGCTGCCATCTAGATAAAGGAAGGCCTGTAGACGTGGTGTATCTGGATTTTGCAAAGGCATTTGACACAGTTCCCCATAAAGGTGTACTGTTCAAAGTAAGGTCCGTTGGCATGGACCATAGGGTGAGTACATGGATTGAAAACTGGCTACAAGGGGCGAGTTCAGAGGGTGGTGATAAATAGGGAGTACTCTGAATGGTCCGGTCTCTTCCACAAGCAGTGGTTTCAGTGGGGAGCATCGATAACTTCAAAACTCTATTAGATAAGCACCTGAACGACCATACCATACAGGGATATAGGATGTAATATTGACATAAAAGCGCACACACACATAGGTTGGACTTGATGGACCTGTATCTTTTTTCAACCTCACCAACTATGCGACTACAAAACTAAGACTACTTTGAAAATTTCTAAAAAAATTGAATTAATTTGGACTGAATTGCTCTGTAAATGTCTATAGGAATTTGTGCCCATTCAGCCAAAAGCACATTTGTGAGGTTAAGTACTGATGTTGGATGAGAAGACCTGGCTCAAAATTGGCATTCCAATTTATCTCAAAGATGTTCAGTAGGGTTGAGGTCAGGGCTCTGTGCAGAACACTTGAGTTCCTCCACAGCAAACTGGCCATACCATGACGTTATGGAGCCAGCTTTGTACACAGCGGCACAGTCACGGTGGAAAAAAAAAGGGTCCTCACCAAACTGTTACCACAAGGTTGAATTGTTGGATGTCCTATTCCAAAACCTTGGCCATTAATACGGAGTTTCCCCCTTATTCTAAATCCACGGCCATTAATATGGAGTTGCCCCTCCTTTGCGGCCATAACATCCTTCACTCATCTAGGAAAACATTCCATAACGAATTGGAAGGTGTCTGTGGGAATTTGAGCCCATTTTTCTGAGGTTCAGCAGGGTTGAGGTCAAGGCTCTGTGTAGAACACTCTAGTTCCTCCACACTAAACTGGTCACACCATGTCTTTATAGAGTTGGTTTTGTACACGGGGTGTACAGTCATGGTGGAACAGAAAAGGGTCTTCCCCAAAATGCTACCACAAGATTGGAAGAGCACAATTGTTTTTGTATGATGTAGAATTAACAGAACCCTACGCTGGAAACACCTGAACTCCATCATTTGAAAGGGGGTCCAGCCATTCCCAACCTTTCTTTAAACACAGAGGAACCCTTAAAAATAATGGTCATGTCTCGGGGGACCCCTGCTAAATCATTACATCCTTGGCTTATAACACATTTGCATGGTAGGTAAGTTCTAAATATAAGAATACATAAAATAATACGTATATTTGACATCCAGATCAGTTTTCTAACACTCCTCTGCTCTTTAAAACATTTTTTTAGAACGATCATGAAATGGAATAATAATGGCCAGAAAAAACAAAAAAAACAAAAAAACAACACAAATGGTGTAAATTGTAGTACCCCATACATTAGTGGTCAGTGGAAGGTGCCTTCTTAGATTGGTAGTTAATGCAGTGGGCCCATATATTGGTGACTAGTGGGAGAATGACCTAATATCGGTGGCCAGTGGGAGAAAGACCCCTTATACTGAAGGTCAGTGGTGGAAGGTCACCCACATTATTGAGCAGTGGAAAAACAGCCCCTCCCCCTTTACACACTCCTTTGCGCAAGGAACCCCTGGCAACCTTTGGAGGAACCCCTTGGTTCTATGGAACCATGGTTGAGAAACCCTGCATTAGGCTACATTAGACATGTACAGAACGAAAAAAAAAAAATGTTTATTATACTATACTCATTTTCAAATTCTATTCTAAATCCATTTTCAGCCAAACTTTGTTTCATTATTCCAAATTTGTTTAAACTATTGTAATTTGGATACATCTAAATTATCGAATAACGAAAAATTCGCCCGAATTTAGATTCGGAACGAAATAAGCCACACATGTCTAGGCTACATACTCTATAAAAGTTCAAAAGTGTCTGAGCGTTCCAGATACACCAGTTTTGGGTCTTTAATTCCAGGGACAATCATTTGCAGATGGGTCCAAATACTTTATCCATGTAACATATATATTTTTATACCAAAAAAAGCACAATACTTTCCATCTGGTCAAACTGTGACCCTCCAGCTAGACAGGAATTAGACAGCAGCATGCCCTTCCACCCAATGCCAGTTTGGTTCCTTAATTAATAGAGACCTGTAGGCTTTATATCTCCCCCCCCCCCCCCCCTCGATTGCAGTAGTTGATTATGGTGGAAACATCTCCGAGCTTCTTCTGTTCTGTACAGACCTTAAACACTTTCTCCCTCAGCTGGTCGGAGAACCTCTTCTGGACCAGCAGGTAGTAGAAGACCTCCACACTGCCGGGCTCCAGCAGGAAGCAGTACAGCTGCTCATTGCTGATGTTGGCTTTCAGGAGGCTGTGGATGACGTCTAGGATCCCGCATACCTAGAGGACAAGATGGAGACCTGAATGTCCCTAATGGCCAACAGCTAGAACACATTTATGTTCATCTCTTTAAGTCCCTTATGCTAAATAGATACATTAACGGATTTGATATAAATTCTACAATTTTGTTTATTCATTCTAAAACTGATGTTTTATATAATTTAACAATAAGTATAGATCTATAGGAGAGAGTAGGTGGTCAACCCTGTGGGACAAAAACCCTTTTCCCAACTCCCCCCACCAAGCTGGCCTAATACCTACCCCTTTTCTTAACCCTACCCTTATTTTTTTTTTTCTCTTTATGCTCTAAAAAAAGTTGGTTCTCCCAAACCTTCCTACATTCTCTCCTAATGAAACGGACAAAGCAATTTCTATTTTCGTGGCTCAACCATAGCCAGGCATGGGCGATGCTACATTTGATGCCCATCTACCACAAACCTAAACTTATTAGATATGACACATAGAGACACAAAGAAAAAAATATTGAAAAACTCAATATTGAACCCTACTAAGACTTACTTTTGGCAATATAGTGTATGTATATTTTTTATTAGTTATATAGTATATACCGTATATACTCGAGTATAAGTCGAATTTTTCAGCACTTTTTTTGTGCTGAAAGTACCCCCCTCGACTTATACTAGAGTCAAGCACTTTTCTGCAGCAAAAAAATAGGATTTTTTAAAACCGCTTACCTGTAAAATCCTTTTCTTTCTAAGGACATCACGGGACACAGAGCCACAGTAATTACTGATGGGTTATATAGGTATCACTGGTGATTGGACACTGGCACACCCTATCAGGAAGTTCAACCCCCTATATAATCCCTCCCCCTTGCAGGGATACCTCAGTTTTGTAGCCAAGCAATAAAGTGTATTAGAAGAGGGGCGGGACCTCTGTGTCCCGTGATGTCCTTCGAAAGAAAAGGATTTTACAGGTAAGCTGTTTTAAAAAATCCTATTTTCTTTCTCGAACATCACGGGACACAGAGCCACAGTAATTACTGATGGGATGTCCCAGAGCAATGCTACCTGAAGGGGGGGGAACCACGACCAAGTAGGGTGCAATCAGACCTGAGGACCCTGTACCGCTGCCTGCAGCACACTACGCCCAAAGGCGATATCCTCATGCCTTCTCACATCCACCTGATAGAATCTGGTGAATGTATGAACTGAAGACCAGGTTGCGGCCTTGCAGATTTGAGCCATAGAGGCCCGGTGATGCACTGCCCAAGAAGCACCAATAGCCCTTGTGGAATGTGCCCTGATCTGAAACGGAGGAATCTTCTGTTTCAAACCGTAAGCTTGAAAGATCAACTGTCGAATCCATTTAGAAATGGTAGCTTTTGACGCTGCCTGTCCTCTATTGGGACCCTCTGGCAGCACAAAAAAAACATCCGTCTTGCGGATCTGAGCAGTTGTCCCGAGATAGGCCTTAACTGCTCTTACTACATCCAACGAATGTAGAGATCTCTCTTCCGGAGAACAGGGATCTGGAAAAAAGGAAGGCAGAACAATGTCTTGGTTTAAATGAAAATCAGAAACCACCTTTGGTAAAAAACTAGGATGAGGGTGTAGTACCACTCTATCCTTGTGTATAATCAAATAAGGCTTCTTACAGGAAAGAGCTGCTAATTCTGATACTCTTCTAGCAGAAGAGATGGCCACCGGAAAAATTAATTTCCTTGTCAACAAGACCAAAGGAATCTGACTTATTGGTTCAAAAGGCTGTTTCTGTAACACAGCCAGGACCAAATTCAAGTCCCAGGGGTTTAGAGGTGCTTTAACCGGAGGATTAAGACGCATCACCCCCTGCATAAAGTTTCGGACCAAAGAATGCGAAGCAAGTGGCCGCTGAAATAACACTGATAAAGCAGAGACCTGGCCCTTGATGGTACTCAAGGCCAGCTTCATCTCTAATCCTAATTGTAGAAAGTCAAGGATTCTACCTATGACATATTTCCTGGGATGCCAACCTCTGGATTCACACCAGGATACATAAGCTTTCCAGACTCGATGATAAATCATTCTGGAAGCTGGCTTCCTTGCATTAATCAAGGTAGATATGACAGGACCTGAGAGCCCACGACTCTTCAGAACGTGGGTCTCAATAGCCAAACCGTCAAATTTAGCGTTTGTAAGGCAGGATGGAACACTGGACCTTAACAGGTCTGGGCGTACCGGTAGGGTCCACGGGGAACCCACCGCCATCCTTACTATTTCTGCATACCAAGTCCTTCTGGGCCAAGCGGGGGCCACCAGAAGTACCGACTTCCTTTCCTGCCTGATCCTGCGAAGGAGTCGTGGTAATAGCAGAATAGGCGGGAATGTGTAAATCAGTGAGAACCGATGCCACGGAATCACCAACGCATCCGTCCCGCATGCAAGAGGATCTTTTGTCCTTGCTACAAATCTGTCTATCTTTGTGTAGAATCGGGATGCAAAGAGATCTACATCTGGAACCCCCCATCTTTGGCATATGGCCCAAAAGACGTCGGGATGCATAGACCATTCCCCTGGAAGTAACTGCTGGCGACTTAGATAGTCCGCCTGCCAATTCTCTATTCCCGGGATGAAAACTGCCGATATGCATGGCACATGCATCTCTGCTCAGACTAAGATCTGGTTCACCTCTTTTTGAGCAGCTCGGCTCCGGGTGCCTCCCTGATGATTGACATAAGCCACTGCTGTGGCATTGTCGGACTGGATCCTGACCGGACAACCCTGTAGCCTGACAGTCCAGGCCTTTAGAGCTAGATGTATCGCCCGGATCTCCAGAATGTTGATGGGTAAGGTCCTCTCTGTCTTGGACCATAACCCTTGGACCGCAGCCTGTTCCAGAACTGCTCCCCAACCTGACAGACTGGCATCTGTTGTTACCACCATCCAGGTAACCGGTAGAAAGGATTTCCCCTTCTGCAGGTTTTCGGGTATGAGCCACCAATTGAGGCTCTGACGCACCGCATGCGACAGGTGCATCGGAAAGTCTAATGCCTGAACCTTCTTGTTCCAGGTCAACAGAATACTGTGTTGCAGCATTCTTGAGTGAAACTGAGCATAGGGAACTGCTTCGAATGAAGACACCATCTTCCCTAGTAGCCTCATACAAAGGCGGACTGAGGGACCCTTCTTGGTCCCGACTGTCAGAATCAGCTCTTCTCAAAGCAGTGATCTTTGCCTGGGGTATAAATATTTTCTCCCGGCTTGTATCTATAATCAGACCTAAATACTCCAGTCTTCTTACTGGTTTTAGGAAAGACTTTTCTAAGTTGAGGATCCAACCCAGGTGTTCTAGATACCTGACTGTGGTCCTCAAGTTTCCATTTAAAGAGGCTACCGACCGGTCTATCAAGAGCAGGTCGTCTAGGTATGCTATGACAGCTATACCCTGAGCCCTTAATCTGGCCAGAGGAGGAGCCAAGATTTTTGTGAACACTCGAGATGCAGTGGCTATCCCGAAAGGCAGAGCCACAAACTGGAAATGGCGCCCTCCTACCTCGAAGCGCAGAAACGTCTGATGAGCAGGAAAAATGGGCACATGCAGATATGCATCTCTGATGTCTATTGATGCCAGAAATTCTCCTCCCTGCAGGGTGGGAACTACTGTTCAAATTGATTCCATGCGGAAGGATTGAATCCTTAGGAATCGGTTCAGATCCCTTAAGTCCAGAATGGGCCTGACATCCCCATTTGGCTTTTGGACCGTAAAAAGGTTGGAATAGAAGCCCAATCCCTGGTCCTTTGCGGGAACTATCATAATGACCTCCTGCGACAAAAGTCGCTCTAACGCTAGAAGGAGCGACTGGTTCTTCTCTGGGTCTCTGGGAACACCTGATCTGAGGAACCGAGGAGAGGGGAATTCCTGAAACTCCAGCTTGTACCCCAAGGTTACCGTGGAGATTACCCATCTGTCCTGGAAGTCCTCCTGCCAGAGCTCTGAGAACTGTCGCAGTCTTCCCCCACTCGAGTGAGCGGGGGCGCCCCCTCATGCAGAGGTCTTAGTGTTTTGCCTAGTAGGCTTCTTTCCCCAGGACTTCTTTTGTCCCTGGGGTTGACTCTTGTCTCTGGACCCCGATGGAGGCGGCCGTCGAGACTGCCTGGAGGCTGAAGCCCCCGGCGCTGGGGAAAGAGTCCGTTTGAAAGAGGGACGCTTACTCTTCTTCTTGACAGGTAAGAGAGTGCTTTTCCCACAAGAGATTCTCTTGATATAGTTATCCAAGTCCTCTCCAAACAACCTTGCACCACGAAATGGAAACCCAGCCAGTAGTTTCTTACATGGTGCTTCGGCTGACAAATTTTTCAACCATAGGATTCTACGTATATGCACCAACCCCAGTGAAAGACGGGAGGTTTGCACGATAGAATCTCTAATGGCGTCAACCACAAAGCATAAGGCCGCCGGAAGGTTAGCAAACCCCTGGGCCTGCTGTTCAGGTAATACTTTGATGACCTGCTTAACATGGTCTCTTAAGTACTGACAGACTCCAATCGCTGCTACTGCAGGTTGGGCCACTGATCCTGCTAAGGAGAAAACATCCTTCAATAGGGATTCCATCCTCTTATCCACAGGATCCCTGAGCATCTGAGCGTTGTCTACAGGACAAGTCAGGCTATTATTTCCGGAGGAAATGGCGGCATCAATAGCCGGTATTCCCCACATTTTAATAAACTTTTCTTCCATCGGATAAAGTGTTGAAAACTTTCTCGGCGGAAAAAAACGTTTGTCTGGGTGATCCCACTCAGAATAAATGAGCTTTTCAAGTAAAGTATGAACAGGAAAAGCATGTGCTGCTTGGAAAGGTTTCAGTGACCCCAAAGCAGAAGAGGATTCTTTAGCAGTTTCAGGTATGGGCAACTTAAATGTGGAGCGGACCAATCCAGTGAGGATCTGCACTAAGACTTTCTCCTCTTGGGAAGTCGCAGAGGGTCCCTCTCCACCTGATTCCTCCGAAGAGGAATCATCCGTCCCATCCCGATCCTCTGAAAGGGATTCATCTCCTTTATCCCAGAGCTCCTCTGTCTGAGGGTCTTGGGGAACAGAGGAAAGCCTAGTGCGTTTTCTTCTACTGAGTGAAGACGTAATCACGGCCATTAATCTTTCCTCTAGACCATTAATGGTTGAGGAAAAAACCTCTTGTGTAATATATACAGGGGCTGAAGTGCCAGAAGCAGGTGTAGCCCCTGACCCCGATGGCTCTCCCTGGCTAGCCGTCCCTGGCCCATCTTTAGGGGGGGAGGATGCTGCCGACAGGGGGCCCTCAGAACCTGAACGAGATCCCCTAGTGTCTCTGGTTCCTGGGGTGCTTGAACCTCTTCTACCCATAGTGCAAAGCAACAAGGTGTGAGGTATACAAATGAACACTGCCTGCTGAGCGATGTAGTCTGGCTAAAAGCCTTGCTACCCAATGCTCAGTCTGGTGTTACTTCAGTAAATGCTGCCTAGGAGAATGCCTGTGTCCCACCTTACATGCGACCGTCAGCTCTGTGTCTCTCTGAAGGCTGTGTGCACCTGTACAGAGTGCCTCTAATAGCCTGCAGCTGGCCTGAGTGGGAGTCTAAGCACCTGTGCTGACGTCCCGCCCCCTCCTCTACCGCCCCCCCCTCGAGTTTTGAAAAAAACGAGCGCTTCCCGCGCTGCCGACTCTCCTGTCATGCTTCTGGCGAAAGGCTGGGGATTGGGGGGGGGGGGGGGGGAGGGAGGCTGGTAACAAGATCTGCCTGAACAGGTATCTTCAGAGATGGTGGCCATTAGGCCGCAGAGCACGGGTGGTATAACCACTTTCTAGACCCCTGTGGCCCCTCTCTAGCCTGGGGGGGAACATTCAAACATGAGAAATCCCCCTTTCCATCTTACCTGCTTGCAGCCTGCTTGAGACGCTGGGACATAATCAGCGATGAAAACACCTGAGACAGTCAGTCAGCATGTGCAGGTTTGTGCTCTTGGCAGCCCCCGGTGGTCACAATAGGCATAGCATGCATTTACCTTAAAGGAGAAAAGCCACTAGAACTCAAAAATTCTGTGGAATCTCCTCTTACCTTATCCAGCCGCAGGGTGCTGTTTACACAGACCCAATCTTCACCTCTCACGGTGGGCTCCGTTTGAAAAAACCGTCAGAGACTGGGGCCCCCATCAGTAGGGGGATCCAACGGTTCTGGGACCGTAAAGCACCTCGCCAGAAATTAGGAAGTTTAAAGCCATTTTCTGATCTGCGGGGTCCAGCTCTCTAAAAAGAGAAGCGTTACGGGTAAAACCTCGTTTCTTCGGACACGAGGCCCGGGTACCATTCAATTCGGCCATGAAAAGACACTTTGAATGGATCCGGTTCGCCTGGCTTGCCCCAGTATAGGATCTTAGGATATTCCCTTTGGAGCTCAGCACAGGACATCTTTACACGTCCATCACCTAAGACACTGGCGTAAAAACTGAGGTATCCCTGCAAGGGGAGGGATTATATAGGGGGTTGAACTTCCTGATAGGGTGTGCCAGTGTCCAATCACCAGTGATACCTATATAACCCATCAGTAATTACTGTGGCTCTGTGTCCCGTGATGTTCGAGAAAGAAATGTCATTTTCCGAACCGAATTTGGGGCCCTGTTTCCCAGGGCTACTTGGTTCTAGGAACCCCAAATTTGGTGTGCTAACCCAGTGGAACTGGGTCCACGACATATCCAAAGCTGAAGTTGCTAGCACCAAGTAGCCCCAAGATACGGGGCCCAAAAATAGGATCGGAAAATGTCATTCTCTGTTGCAGAAAAGTGCTTGACATTTTCTGAACCAATTTTGGGGCCCCTTATCCCAGGGCCACTTGGGGCTAGGAACCCTAAATTTGGTGTGCAAACCCAGTGGAACTGGTACCATAACATAGCCAAAGCTTGGGTTCCTAGCACCAAGTAGTCCCGAGATACAGGGCCCCAAAGTAGGTTTGGAAAATGTCATCCTCTGCTGGAGAAAAGTGCTTGACATTTTCTAAACCGATTTTTGGGGCCCTGTATCTTGGGGCCACTTATTGCTAGAAACCCCAGCTTTGGATATTTTATGGGGTTCCACTGGGTTTGCACACCAAATTTGGGGTTCCTAGCACTAAGTGGCCCCGAGATACGGGGCCCCAAATCGGTCAACTGTGTCCAGCTGCAGCAATGTCATTTCTGGACCCTTTGGGTTCAGAGACCCCAAATTTTGGCTGCAGCTAGGGGGCATCTAGGAACCCTTAACTACCGAGTTTGAAGTTCAGGGGACCTATGGCTGCAAATGGGCACGGTGAGGTTGCAAATGGGCATTGTTGACCCTTTTTTCCACTTACAGTAGCTGTGCATTTCTCACCCTCGTCTTATACTCGGGTCAATAAGTTTTTCCCATTTTTTTGTGGTAAATTAGGGCCTCGACTTATACTCGGAACGACTTATACTCGAGTATATATGGTATGTAATTTTTTTTAAAACTATAAAACCACTATATATTTCTTGGGAGAACTGATAAAATATAATGTAATATCCCTAAATAAGACTAAATTCACAACCATCATGCATATTTACATATCTAATTACAAATCACTGATAAAGTGTGCACCTCTTGTATAAATAAAAGCCAATAAAAAATAAAGCCAAAGCCAATAAAAGCTTGTATAAATAAAAAAAGCCGATACAGAATTAAAACTAAACACAGAACAAAAAACATGAATCTCAATAAATCCATACTACAAAGAATATACGCTAGATCCAGGTTGTGTGTGCTAAATGCCCTGGCAATCCAAGGTATTACCTTGTCAAAGTAGTGGCGATATCATCACTGTGCTGTGCATAGCCTGTACAGTGAGAAGATCTGTGGGAGGAGCCCAATGGGCCCCCAACCACTACAGGCTGCCTACAGCAGGGGGCGGAGACAAGACCAGTCACCCTGCACAAGAAAAGGGAGCAGTGGTGACGGGTCTTTATTACAGGAAGCTCCGGCAAGGAGGCAAAACACAGGATTTGTTCCATGCTAGATTACTGCACAGATCGGGATCGGGAAGAGATACACAGAGGAGAACAAGATTGAAGTAAAAATACACATGGGCTTTTGTAATTAAACAATATTTGTTTTTAACCAGATTTCAAGGGATTTACTGCACTTTAAGTTTAAATAAAAGTTAAACCTGGTTTGCATTTATAATATATTCCTGGGCTTCTCTCGATCGGTCCCAAATTCACAATACGCAAAACACCCCCAGGAAGCAGATTAACACTCCTAAAGAAAACAAAATGTTTGACCCATGTTGGGGGTGCATACTGCTGTGGGTTGGGCGACCACTGGGCGATGGACATACCTGCTCCTCGTCATTGACAGTCGCAGCGTAGCTGATCACGCTGTGCAGATCCTCGGCATTCAGGTTCTTCGCCAGGAAATCTTTAGCCAGGCTGAAGAGGGACGTTTGTACGGTCTTCACATTGTCCTCAATGCTCTGGTCCTCCTTCTGTGTCCTGACATTTTACATTGGAAAAAGACAAGGACGCTCAACTGACTGAATAATGCTGGGCAAATAACTCCTCCAGAATTCTACGACTTTCAGCAAATTTAATGAATTGAATAGAAGGAATATTGTTTCTTGGTCTTGGCCAGGCAATGGTACATGGGGGCAAGCCCCTGGGGGATTCCCCATTCCAAAACCATTAATGTGGAGTTGCCCCCCAATTCCAAAACCATGACCAATAATATGGAGTTGCCCCCCCCCCCATTGCCAAACCATGACCAATAAGAAGAAGTTGCCCCCCAAATTCCCGAGCCATGGCCAATAATATGGCGTTGCTTTCTATTCCAAAACCATGACCAATAATATGGAGTTGGTCCACCATTCCAAAGCCATGACCAATAATATGAAGTTGGCCCCCCCCCAATTCCAAAACTAGGACCAATAACATGAAGTTGCCTCCTATTCTCGAGCCATGGCCAATAATATGGAGTTGCTTTCCATTTCAAAACCATGACCAATAATATGGAGTTGCCCTCCCCCCCAATTCCAAAACTAGGACCAATAATATAAGGTTGCCTCCGTTTCCCGAGCCATGGCCAATAATATGGAGTTGCTTTCTATTCCAAAACCATGACCAATAATATGGAGTTGGTCCCCCTTTGCGGGTATAACATCCTCCACCCTTCTGGGAAGGCTTTCCACGAGATTTGGAGAGTATCTATGGGAACTGGTGCCCATTTGTGAGGTCAGGTACCGATGTGGGATAAGAAGACCTGGGCCACAATTGGTGTTCTAATTCATTCCAAAGGTGTTCAGTAGGGTTGAGGTCACAGATCTGTGCAGGACACTCAAGTTCCTCCACCTCAAACTGATCACACCATGTCTTTAAAGGAGTTGGCTTTGTCCCCTGGGGCATAGCCACGCTGGAACAGAAAAGGATTTTTCCCCAAACTGGTACCACAAGGTTGGAAGAGCACATTTGTCTATAAAAGTGGTTCCCAAACCCAGTCCTCAAGTACGCCCAACAGGCCATATGCAGGAAATTTCCATTAGATAAAATAACCATTGACATTGATTGAAAACCTTTTGGGGGTGCACGAGGGCTGAGGTTGGGAACTTGAGTTCCTCCACACCAAACTAGTTAAACCATCTCTTTATGGAGCTGGCTTTGTACACAGGGGATCAGTAATATTGGAACAGAAAAGGGTCTTCACCCAACTGTTACCACAAGCATAGAAGGGCACAATGGTCTACAATGTCTTTGTATGATGTAGGATTCCCAATACCTTGCACTGAAGACACCTGACCTCCATAATTTGGAGGGGGGACCACATACTAGTCGCCATTTAGTTTGAGGAGGAAAGTCATCAGCTTGCTTACCCATAATGCCTCCTGACTGAGTCCAGAATGTACTGCACGCCATACTTCCTGCGAATTCTCTGCTTGTGGTCTTTCATGATTGAAGACAGATATTGGATGTGGCCTGCAGAAAGAGGAAATGATGATCGACATATCTTCATGTTATCACACAGGCAGAAAAGGATTGGAGCAGAAAGGCTCACCCAGGCGGACGGCAAAGTCACTGTTGCACCAGATTCGGAAGTCGAAGAGTATGTGCTGGTAGAGGTGATGGAGGAGGTAATGGTGACCTTCCTTGGAGATCTGGTCCATCAGCATCTGAGATGCCATCAGCACATTCATGTCCAGGACAAGAGGGGGCACCTGAAGAGAAAACGTACATCAAAGACTGCGCTATACACAGACCAAACGATTCCATTCTAATAAGAAAAGGCAATAACCAACAACCAATAAGGGTCCATCTGACTTCAGGCAAGTGAAATGTGATCGGCTCCTCTCAGCTCAACTTCTCACCTTCATTACAAGTTTTATTTTCTCTACCACCTGACCTTGTGCCAATGACTATTAAACTTAAAGGGAACTTTAGCAATGTTGGCCATCAAGAATATCTAAAAGGCATTTTGGATAGAGTAGGGCAGTGATGGTGAACCTTGGCACCCCAGATGTTTTGGAACTACATTTCCCATGATGCTCAACTACGCCGCAGAGTGCATGAGCATCATGGGAAATGTAGTTCCAAAACATCTGGGGTGCCGAGGTTCGCCATTATTGGGAGTAGGGAATATTTAGAAGCTATTTGTATCCCAATAAGGTGACTTTTCTTCACCTCCTGCTAGAAAATCCCTTCAAAATGATGGAAATCTCTTAAGACAGTGGTTACTGGAGCATGTGTACCCAATGGAAAATGTCCCCTCTATTCCTGTTGTTGCTGGAAAAAAAAACGAAACATTTGGGATTTTCTCATCCCTTTCAGTCTACTGCCAGTGGTCACCAACACTGGAACTAATTCTAGAGAGAGTAAATCTCCCAGCAAGGACATAGACTGAGGGGATTTACTGACAAATCCATCCAAAACAAAAAAAAAAAACAAAAAAAACAAAAAAAACAAAAAACAAAAAACAAAAAAACAAAAACAAAAAAAAAAAAAAACTTAACCATAGGAGATGCATTTAAAAAAAAAAAAAACTTCAACAAAGTTTCCAGGACCTAACTGCTACATTCAACTCGTCTTCCATCTCCCCCAACTGCTATTACCGGCAATCACCGGCTGTAAAAACAACAGCTGGGAATCGCCTTTAAAAATAAAAACGGATGTCAAAATGCAGCCGCATACGTTTAAAATGACAATTAAATATAGACTTCAGGTGTCATTGCGTAAAACAGCGTAACAATATATAATTACATTGTAACTACTATTTTAATCATATGAACATCAAAAGGTGTGACCTTTGTTCTGCATATGACATCAGCAGATTGACCCTTAGTAAACCCTTGCCTCCCGTTAGTTAACCCTAATTAAATCGATTCCTCCCCTTTTCCCTTAGCTACAACAACTTTTCTGCAGATTTTTTTTTTTATTATTATTATTTATATATTTTTTTTAACATGATTTTTTTTTTGGCCATGTTATCGTTTTTTTTTTTTTAATTTTCTCCTTTTTTCAGTGTCACAAAATAATGATAATTTTGCTATGTTTGTACCACAAACATCATTTAAGTGAAAAATTTATACTTTTTAACTTTTTAATTTGCTGTAAAACTACTTTTTGGGTTTTTTTTTGTTTTTGTTTTTTAGAAAATAAAAAACGGTCAAAATAAAAATAGTCTCTTTTGAGAAGAAGAAAAAAAAAAGAAGAAGAACAAGTGGTCAATCAAATCTGCCCTTTGTTTTTGTTTTTTTAGTTTATATGTTTTTCTTTCATTTTTTTTTTCAACAATTTTTTGTACAGAACTAGGTTTATCCCAAGCATGTTTGAATTCACTTACTGTTGACTGACTTACAAATACAAAAATAAATACATAAAATATAATAAAAAATAAAATACAAAAAATATCAAATAAAATAACAAATAACAAAGCCTAGTTTAAAAAAAAAAAAAAATTACAATTACTTTGTTATCTTAAAGTAGGTCTAAAGCCTTAAAGTGAAGCTCCACCCAAACGTGGAAGCTCCGTTTGTTCGCACCCTCCCCCCTTCCACTGCCACATTTGGCACCTTTGGGGGGGAGCCGGTACCTGGTTTTGACAGGTACCCACTTCTCACTTCTGGGTAAGATCTCAGCTCGGCGATCTACAAAAGCTTCTGGCCCCTCCTCCTTCCCCCGCCGCCTTTTGGAACACACAGAGGTTCCAGAAGACGGCGGGACCATTCAGAAAGCGCAGCATGACCCACGCATGCGCAGTAGGAAACTACTCCTGTTTCCCTTACTACAGATGCTGGCGCCAGCACCTGAAGCCGACTGACAAATCAGCTAGGGGTGCCGACATCGCGGGATCCCTGGACAGGTAAGTGTCCTTATATTAAAAGTCAGCAGTTACAGCTGTTTAAATAAAACATTTTTTTTTTTTTTTTTTTTAACAGACGAACTCTTAAGGGTTTTCCCCTTTACCACTTGCCTACCGAGCACTTTGACCCCCTTCCTGCACAGGCCAATTTTCAGCGCTGTCACACTATGAATGACAATTGCGCGGTCATGCTACACTGTTAACCTTGTGAAATTTTTTATCATTTTCTTCACGCAAATAGAGCTTTCTTTTAGTGGTATTTAATCACTGCTGTTTTTTCTGGGACATCCAGACGACATCATATGATGTCATCCCAGAATGAGAGCCGCACCGCCCATCCCTCATTTGACGGTGAGCGGACGGCAAGCGGTTAAAATGATTGTATACCCAACTTTTTTATTTTATACCTACAGGTAAAATGAATATCTCCTAAACCTGTATGGTTTAGGAGATATTCACCACTTTGCATGCAGCCGCTGACGTCAGCGGCTGCATGCGCTGTGAATGCCCGACTGAAGTTCCGGCAGATGCCGCAGGACCTTACCGGGAAGAAGACTCCCGCGCGCATGCGTGACGTCATCACGGCTCTGGCCACTCCTAGCGCCGGAGCCGCAATACCCGGAAGACGTGCCGAGGGCAAAATGCCAGCTCCCTCGGCGTGGACCGGCCTGCGATATGGGGACCTCGCTCTAAAGGAAGTATTTCATAATGAGCTAGTATACGGTGCATACTAGATCATTATGCCTTTGCCTTACATGGGCGCTTTTTTTTTTTTACATTTTTTATTTTTACATTTTTTTAAAAAAAAATTTACATTTTTTTCCTGAGGGTGTACAACCACTTTAATGCATTTTATACATAAAGGTGAAAAAGCTTCTGTGCTGCAGAATCCCCCCCAGCACCCTCCTTATTCTTACCTGAGCCCAATCCGATCCAGCGATGTGCACGAGAGCAAAAAATGAAGCTTTAATGTCATTTTAAGCAATGACAAAGACCCATTGGATTAACAGATCATCATAAGAACTCAGCCACACCGGAAACTAGGAGATCCCACTAAGGTAACATATATAAGGATCGTGTTCTATGCAACATTGCAAAAGTTACATTGGCGTATACATGGCTCCTCACCTTTTGCAGAAGGGCCCCTATGATAGCCGGCCCATGACACTGCAAGAGGCTCTCCTGATTGGTCAGATGATGCTGAATGAAATTCTTGAGCATGAGAAGGAAAGCTGCCACTCCGTTCCTCTCCAACCGGCTCTCTGCAGAGATAAAAAAAAAAAAGAAGAAGGTGTCATGGCGAAGGGCAGGTATGGAGGCCGACCCTGTCATGGCGAAGGGCAGGTATGGAGGCCGACCCTCAGTCTGACTTCAACGCACAAGTACATACAGCACCCTATAGGGAGTATGCACCCCCCTTCTCATGTCATATATGCGATTTCTCAAATAAATTGGCGCCAATAATGTTGGCAGCTGCAATACCAGGGCTTGGCAATAATTTTCAACCAGAAATAATTGTAGAGGAGAAAGATTTGGACAGCTGTACCCCCATATGATGCAAATCAAATCTTATTTATTGAGAAAATCATCAATAAAAAAAAGGCACAATAGGCATATTGGCAGGGGGAAAAGAAAAAAAAAAAAAAAAGGTTGACGCATTTCACACGCTAATATGTGCTTTGTCCAAATCCAGAAATAGAAATAATTGTACATCAGGTGACACCAGCTAAACCTTTTTTTTTTTTTTTGCTTAAGGTGCAATAAGCTTCAAGGACGTGTGGTGAGGGGAGTGGCTGGTGAGGAACTGGCTGGTATCAGAGCCGGACACACACGGGTTACATACGCCGCGATCGTTAGAGCGAGAGTAACAATTCTAGCACTAGACCTCCTCCAACTGTACACATGTAACCTGCAAATATTTTTAAAGCGTCACCCACGGAGATTTTTAAGGTTGGCGCCACTCCACAAGCGTGGGTAATTTTAAAGCATGACATGATAGGTATCTATTTACTTGATGTAACATCATCTTTCATAGTATACAAAAAAAAAAAAAAAAAAAAAAAAAAAAGGGGCTAAATTTTGTGTATTTTTTTTTTTAATTCATGAAACAGTCTCTTTCCAAAAAAAGTGTTTGTGTTTGAAAAATTGCTACGCAAATACCATGTAACATAAAAAGTTGCAACAACCACCATTTTATTCTCTAGGGTGTCTGCTAAAACTATATCTATTATCTATCTATCTATCTATCTATCTGTTTGGGGGTTCTGAGTAATTTTCTAGCAAATAAATGATGATTATTACATGTAGGGGAGAAGTGTCAGAATTGGCCTGGGTGGTGAGGGGTTAATTACCATAAGTAATATACAAATAATTATTATATATTGTTTTTAAAGTGGTTGTGGACCCACTTATATAAAAACATCCCATCTGCACTGTAATAAACCAGTAAATGTGCCTGTGTTAGGTAAAAAAATAGATTGGGAGGGGAGTATGTGGGGGGGAGTGAGTGTGAGGGGGATTGAGTATGAGTGTGGGGGAGGGGGGGTGAGTGTGGCGGGGAGGGGGGGGAGGGGGGGTGAGTGTGGCGGGGAGGGGGGGGAGAGGAGGGGGAGAGGAGGGGGGGAGGGGGATTTCTTGAAAAATCTGCAGAAAATCTAATAGTGTGTATGGGGTCTAACTCTGGAGGTTCTCATTAGACCAAAGGGGACCGGACCCGGGACCTCGCTACAAACCAGTGAGTGTGGGGGGGGGGGGGGGGGGAGAGTGGGGGAGAGAGGGGGAGAGAGAGGGGGAGAGAGAGGGGGAGAGAGAGGGGAGAGAGTGGGGGGAAGAGTGGGGGGAAGAGTGGGGGGAAGAGTGGGGGGGAGGGAGGGGATTTCTTGAAAAATCTGCAGAAAATCTAATAGTGTGTATGGGGTCTAACTCTGGAGGTTCTCATTAGACCAAAGGGGACCGGACCCGGGACCTCGCTACAAACCAATAAAACAAAACTATACAGAATCATCAGAAGTTATTTCTGTCCCTTCCCTCCTTGACTCCCTCAGACACATCAGGCAGAGGGCATGTCTGATTGGCCTTGTTTGGTGTCAATAAAGCTTATTGCCAATTAAGCCAAAAAGTATACAGGTGTGCGCGGCTGGGACTTTTACAACCTCCAATCTCAGGGAATTGCGGTTTGTGTCAGCACAATAAACCTTCATGCTCACACACAGAGTCAATGCAAAACACAAGACACAGCAAGTTGTTTATGCAACCTTTTCTCCACAACTGAACGTGTTGCGTCTTTCAAATGTTGGAGAACATAAATGTACGCATTCTCCATCCCCCCCACTGGAACCTCGAGCCTCCCATCAAGTATTTACCACAAATATCCTACCTGAAGATTTCCCCAGAGGAAGTTGCATGGACTGGGCATTCCGTGAGGAGGTGAGTTCAGGGCCCACCAGGTCATGGGTCTCCTGGTCATCTGGAGCATCTTTGGTCTGTAATGCCACTTGGTTGAGCAAAGGAAGAACAACGCCCATCCCTCCTACGCAGTTCACCACATCCTGTGAAAAACGACCAAAAGGAGAGAAAATATCACAAAATGAATCAAGGAATGAGGCACACCTGTGAAGTCTGCATTGGGATGGTCACTTAACCCAAAATACATTTTTGGAAGTAGGTTTATGATGGTAGCTGCCATGTTTTCTCTGGTGTTAGGTTTCCTTCAAATAACCAACGATTTGAGGGGATATTCTTCCCTGGGGGCCACCATCCCATTGATAGAAATGATTTGTGGGGCCATTTTCCCCTGGGATCCACAATCCCACTGACACCAATGATTTATGGGACCCTTCTCCCCTGGGAGCCAAGAATCCTACTGACACCAATGATTTGAGGGGCTTTTCTCCACTGGGGACCGCTAACGCCAATGGTTTGAAGGACTATTTTTTCCTGAGATTCACCATCTCACTGACACCAATGATTTGAGGGCATATTTTTCCCTATGGGGGCCACTATTTCACTGATACCAACTGTTTGAGGGGATATAATTCCCTGAGGGAGACTATTGCACTGACACCAATGATTTGAGTAATGAGGGCCAAGATCCCACTGACAGCAAAGATTTGTGGGACCATTCTACTGGGGGGGGGGGGGGCACAATCCCACCGACACCAAAGACTTGAGGGGCTATACTTCTCGGGGGGCCCACTATTCCACTAACACAAATGATTTGTGGGGCATTCTACTGGGGGGGGGGGCACAATCCCACCGACACCAAAGACTCAAGGGGCTATACTTCTCTGGGGGCCCACTATTCCACTAACACAAATGATTTGTGGGGCATTCTTCTTTGGGGACCACTATCAAACTGAGACCAATGACTTAAAATACTTTTTTCCCTGGGTTACCGTCCCACTGACAGCGATCATTTGGGGGCTATTCCCTCTTCGGGCCACCATCCCACCATCCCAGAGGCACCAATGATCTGAGAGGCTATTCACCACTGGGGCCCACTAATGCACTGAAATCAATCATTTGGGGGACTATTCTGCCCTAGGGCCCACTATCCCCAGTGTAGCCAGGTGCTGGGCTACAGCAATATGGAGGAAAAGACTTTCAGTGGTTTCCTGTAATATTGTATGCTTGTACACTCAACCTGGTATGGCAGATAGGCCGAGGTGCATGAGAGAGTCGAGGCAAAGAACAAGAGGACCCATCCTATCCAACAGCTCCTATGGGAAAAGAGCTACACCAATGACACCAATGAATTTAGTAAACATTCTCCCCTGGGGGGCCACAATCCCATGGGCACCAATGATTTGGGGGCAGTGTGTGTGTATTTATATAAAATGACATGTGCTCTCTAGTACTGCACAACGGCACACAGGCATGTCTATTCTTTGTTTTTTACAGTTGGGTCTTGGAAAATTTACTAACAATTTACCCGATTGCCCCAATCATACACTATATTACCAACATTTGTGAGGTCAGACACTGATGTTGGACGAGAAGAGCCTGGCTCGCAGTCTCTGGTGTTCAAAGGTCTCAAAGGTGTTCTATTGGGTTGAGGTCAGGACTCTGTACAGACCAGTCAAGTTGACCTCAACCTGATAGAACACCACTCGAATTCATCCCAAAGGTGTTCCATCGGGGGGGTTGAGGTCAGGACTCTGTTCAGGCCAAGCAAGTTCCTCCACCCCAAACTCGCTCCTCCATGTCTTTCTGGACCTTGCTTTGTGTACTTGGGCGCAGTCATGCTGGAACAGGAAGGGGCCGTCCCCAAACTGTTCCCACAAAGTTGGGAGCATGAAATTGTCCAAAATGTCTTGGTATGCTGAGATCTTGCTTTGTGCACTGGTCCAAATCATTAGATGGAGGGGGGATTATGGTGTGGAGGGTTGATTATGGTGTGGGGGTTGTTTTTCAAGGGTTGGGCTTGGCTCCCTTACTTCCAGTGAAGGGAACTCTTAAGGCATCAGCATACCAAGACATTGGGAACAGGAAGGGGCCATCCCCAAACTGTTCCCACATAGTTGGGAACATGAAATTGTCTTGGTATGCCGACGCCTTAAGGAGTTCCCTTCACTGGAACTAAGGGGCCAAACCCAACCCCTGAAAAACAACCCCACACCATAATCCCCCCTCCCCCCCACACCATAATCCCCCCCTCCACCAAATTATTTGGACCAATGCACAAAGCAAGGTCCATAAAAACATGGATGAGCGAGTTTGGGGTGGAGGAACTTGCCTGTCCTGACCTCAACCCGATAGAACACCTATAGAATAAATTAGAGCGTAAATTAGACCAACATCAGTGCCTGAACTCACAAATGCTCTTCTGGAAGAATGGTCAAACATTCCCATAGACACACTCCTAAACCTTGTGGACGGCCTTCCCAGAAGAGTTGAAGCTGTTATAGCTGCAAAGGACGGAGCCAACTCAATATTGAACCCTACGGACTAAGACTGGGATGTCATTAAAGTTCATGTGCGTGTAAAAGGCAGGCGTCACAATACTTTTGGTAATATAGTGTATAATGGGTAACATCTACCAGGGATCCTCAAACTACAGCCCTCCAGCTGTTGCGGAACTACACATCCCATGAGGAATTGTAAAACTCTGACATTCACAGACATGACTAGGCATGATGGGAATTGTAGTTCTGGAACAACTGGAGGGCCGTAGTTTGAAGACCCCTGATCAAGACCAAGAACCAGAAAACGAGCATTGAAAAACAACCAAACATATCACAGTTGTTGCAGAAACAAGCAAGCAGTGGAAGACAGATGGATCGAATCTCACACACAGAACGGTTTATGGACGGCCTGAAGTACCTTCACATCCCATGTGATGACCCTGTGACCGGTCAGCCTCCCGTCCAACGCATGGCTGGGGGACAGGTCCAAGCAGATATTGTTCTTGGAAGCCTGAAAAAAAAAAAATGAAAAAAATGACAGAACAGATTGCAAACATCATTCAGCTACAAGAGTCCATCTTTATCTCATTAACGCAAAGTGAAGATTTCCAAATAAAAGAGGAATATAAAAAGCCACTTAAAGCTGAACTCCGGGCAGATATAAAAGGAAACATCTCTGTGCTCATTAAATGTGTTGAATGCAAGAAATGGAAGTGCGGGAATCTGTATGAGGCTCTGGATCCGGTACCTGCGGCGTATAGAAGAGGAGGAGTTTGGCACCGAGGTCGGGGAATTCGCTGTCCGGGGTGAAAGGCGTCACGTAGTTCGGTCCTGCAGAAAAGGAAGGAGGAAGGTCATTCCTTGGCACACAACGTTACCATCAAAAATATCTCAATACGCCCGTTAGTAGTACTTGATATGAAATGTATAGAGAAAGAAAGAGAAATAAACCTTTAAAGTTCCTTGAAATGCTTTAGCAAAATGTTCTGATCAATGATAGAAGAGAAAATGGAAAATCCTCAGTAGACTTGTGCACTGCCAAAAAAATTTTTTAGTTTTCATACTTTTTTTTTTTTTTTTTTTTAGTTTTTCGGGTCATTCGTTATGATGATCGAAATTTTTAAATTGAAAAATCCGTAGATTCGTAGGAAACAAAATTGAAAAGAATAACTAACAAATAACTGTGAGCAGGTCATGTGACTATAGAGTCACACATGTGGGCGTATACACAGTGGTAAATGACAGGCCACTCCCTCCCTCCTCCTCCAGGCACACTAACCAGCTAAACACAATAGGGGCGGGATAATACATCTACAGATGTGCTCATAAGTTTACATACCCTGGCAGAATTTATGATTTCTTGGCCTTTTTTCCGAGAATATGAACGATAACACAAAAACTTCTCGAATATAAAAGAGGGTTCCCCCAAAAAGGGTGGGGTGTTCAGGCAGCAGACTAATGTAAGCAAAACATTATTCAAAAGGAAGTATTATATTAATAAGATTTATTGAAGTACAAAAAATAGAACATTGGAGTTAAAATATGAGTCCAGCAAAGGGAATATATACCCCAAGTGCAATTCATGCAACATAAAAACATAAGTACATAGCTTTACATGGCAAACATGTCTAAGAAGACTAAAAATGACGCGTTTCGACCCATTTTGATTGGGGTCTTCTTCAGGAGGTAGAATTTGCTGCAATGAAAATACATTTAGCATCTCAAGATGGAAAGAATGCGCAAACGATCACACACGCACGAGGTATCCAAAAGCATATATGTAGAGCCATTTTGATACGTTACCTACGTGTATATGGGAGGAAAAGTCTCCCAGCCGAAAAATATGTGAAGACAATCCGGCAAACCCATGGACCAGCAGGTTTTTATGTTGCATGAATTGCACTTGGGGTATATATTCCCTTTGCTGAACTCATATTTTAACTCCAATGTTCTATTTTTTGTACTTCAATACATCGTATTAATATAATACTTGCTTTTGAATAATTTTTTGCTTACATTAGTCTGCTGCCTGAAAACCCCACCCTTTTTGGGGGAATCCTCTTTTATATTCTATTACTCGGGGTGAGCAGCCATATATCTCTCTACACGTATCTTTGCTACACAAAAACTTTTCTTTCACTCATGTTTAGTGTTTGGCTGAAGCCATTTTTTTATCAATCAGCTGTGTTTACTCTTTTTAAAGCTTAATGACAACAGAAACGACCCAAATGACCCTGTTTAAAAGTTTACATACCCCAGTTCTTAATACCGTGTATTGCCCCCTTTACCATCAATGACAGCTTGAAGTCTTTTGTGGTATTTGTGGATGAGGCTCTTTATCTTCTCAGATGGTTCCTCTTGGTAAAAAGCCTCCAGTTCCTGTAAATTCTTCGGCTGTCTTCCATGAACGGCATGTTTGAGATCTCCCCAGAGGGGCTCAGGTCAGGAGGTCAGGAGACTGAGATGGCCACTCCAGAACTTTCACTTTATTCTGCTGTAGCCAATGACAGGTGGACTTGGCCTTGTGTTTTTGGATCATTGTCATGTTGGAATGTCCAAGTACGTCCCATGTGCAGCTTCCTGGCTGATGAATGCAAATGTTTCTCCAGTATTTTTTGAGAACATTCTGCATTCATCTGGACAACAATTTTGACCAAATTTCCTGTGCCTTTGTAGCTCACACATCCCCAAAACATCAGCGATCCACCTCCGTGTTTCACAGTAGGGATGGTGGACCTTTCATCATAGGCCTTGTTGTCTCCTCTCCAAATTTATTGTTTATGGTTGTGCCCAAAAAGCTCAATTCTCAATACTCCAAATGACTTTGTGCCAGAAGGTTTGAGGCTTGTCTCTGAGCTGTTTGGCGTATTGTAAGCGGATACTTTGTGGCATTTGCGTAGTAATGGCTTTTCTTCTGGAGACTTGACCATGCAGCCCATCTTTCTTCAAGTGCCTCATTATTGTGCATCTTGAAACAGCCACACCACATGTTTTCAGAGAGTCCTGTATTTCACCTGAACTTATTTGTAGGTTTTTCTTTACATCCCGAACAATTTTCCTGGCAGTTGTGGCTAAAATGTTAGTTGGTCTACCTGACCGTGGTTTGGTTTCAAGACAACCCCTCATTTTCCACTTCCTGATTAGAGTTTGAACACTGCTGATTGGCATTCTCAATTCCTTAGAACCCTTTCACACTGGGGCGAGGGGGCGGCGTCGGCGGTAAAACCGTCGGTATGCGGCCGCTAGCGGGGCGGTTTTACCCCCGCTAGCGGCCGAGAAAGGGTTAAATACCACCGTAAAGCGCCTCTGCAGAGGCGCTTTGCCGGTGGTATAGCCGCGCCGTCCCATTGATTTCAATGGGCAGGAGCGGTAAAGGAGCGGTATACACTCCGCTCCTTCACTGCTCCGAAGATGCTGCTGGCAGGACTTTTTTTACCGTCCTGCCAGCGCATCGCTCCAGTGTGAAAGCCCTCTGGGCTTTCACACTGGAATGCAAGCAGCGGCACTTTCGGGTCAGTTTGCAGGCGCTATTATTAGCGCAATAGCGCCTGCAAACCGCCCCAGTGTAAAAGGGCTCTTAGATATATTTTTAGATCCCTTTCCTGTTTTGTACAGTTCAACTACCTTTTCCCGCAGATCCTTTGACAATTCCTTTGCTTTCCCCATGACTCAGAATCCAGAAACGTCAGTGCAGCACTGGATGAAAGTTGCAAGGGTCTGTCAGGAGTCCAGAAACTCATTGACCTTTTATACACACACTAATTACAAGCAAACAGATCACAGGTGAGGATGGTTACCTTTAATAGCAAATCAAACCCCTTTGTGTCAACTTGTGTGCATGTTATCAGGCCAAAATCACCAGGGTATATAAACTTTTGATCAGGGTCATTTGGGAAGTTTCTGTTGGCATTGCGATTTAAAAAGAGTAAACACAGTTGATTGGCTGAAGCTTTTTATTATCAAACACTAACCATGAGTGAAAGAAAAGTTTTTGTGTTATCATTCATATTCTCTGAAAAATGGCCAAGAAATCCTAAACTCTGCCAGGGTATGTAAACTTATGAGCACAACTGTAGCTAATGGAGGCTTCACCTCCCTGTTATTCCAAGACACAGGCTGGAGGGGTGTGACACAGCATTGTTGACAATGTAAATTAAACCGTGTGTGTTTGAGCATCACTTTAACCAAGCTAAGCAGACATAGCAAAGACACGGAAACTGGCCGTGCCAACGGTTATATGCATCAAATGGAAGATGTACTGGTGAATGAAAGTGGAGTTAGATACACACATTAAGTCATTCATTGTTCCATGGGGTATTTGTGGAAAGAAAATGGGTCTTTGGAAGGAGATTTTAAGACGGTTGACAACACCTACCCCTATCAGATGGTCTTATTGTCTAATTGGAGATGACAATGGAATATTATTAAGAAGTGGTCAATAAAATATTAAAGAAGAACTTCAATTAAAAAAATCACGTAGCCAATCCCATCCCCCTCCTGATCACACAGAGCTCCGATACAGACACCGTTGGCTCCTCGTGGTCATGATCGGACTAGGACAGTGATGGGGAACCTTGGCACCCCAGATGTTTTGGAACTACATTTCCCATGATGCTCAACTACACTGCAGAGTGCATGAGCATCATGGGAAATGTAGTTCCAAAACATCTGGGGTGCCAAGGTTCACCATCACTGGACTAGGAGGACACTACGCGGATCAGGTTTCTGTTGCAAAAACCCTTCGAAAGGCCTACTGAGCCTAAAACCAGAGGAATGTAGCAACACTCAATTTTAACTCTCAACTATAATTTTTTACAGAAGCAAAGTAGACTTAACAAAAGGCATGGAAGTTGACTGTGCCAACCATTATATATGTCAAATGGAAAATATCCTGGTGAAAGTAGCAGTACTCCATGACTCCTTCATCCACTACAAGTCCTCCGATTTCCATAGGACTTTGGTTCTAATAGGTATAATAGAGCACTACTTTGTATCAGTTACAATCACTTATTAGGTAAACCATTTCCACCAAGGGTAATGGTGGGTTATATTGCTAAACTGCCCTACATGTCTTCATTTGAGCCCAGACGTTCCACATGGAATCCACCAGATCTGTTATTGCCTCCATCCATTACTTCAAGCCCCCATCCATCACTGTCTACACTGACTGTCTACACCCAGGTCTAGAAATCCCACATGGAATCCACCAGGTCTGTCATAGCCTCCATCCATCTGGAAGACCTTGTGGCCTCAATGGACATCAAGAACGCATACCTGCACATCCCCATTGTTCCGGTGCACCAGTAATTTCTACACGAACGAACTGGGGAAGTGCAAAACTCTAGCTTGTACCTCCTGGAAACTGACAGCATATGACGTCCTGTGTCCCTCAATAGACTCAAAGATTTGACGGTAGATCCTATCTTGTTACTTAGTAATACAGATAATGTACACTGGTTACCCACCAGCCGAATACAGGGCCTTCACATGAGACTGCTGGATGGTATCATGGAAGATGGATACAGTGCCAAGATGGCCCTCCAGTGATGTAGGTGTGCCCCACTCCGTGTCCTGGGTTCCAGCTACTATGGTGGACACCATTCCCTCCCGTGGGTTCTGCGTGCCGCTCAGCCCCCAGCTGTGCCCCACCGAGGTGGCCGGGAAGGACTGGGAACGGCTGAGCGCCGAGTGTGAGGCGAAGGTGAGGTCCGGAGTATGGGATGGAGAGGTGGAGACGGTGGTGGTGGTACGGTGGCCGGCTGACCCGATACAGCAAGATGTGAAAGACTGTCAAAATGAGAAACAGAGAGGATTATGGGTGACGGCAGGAAAAAAAAAAAAGAAAATATAGCGTATTGTTTCAGCCAGCATAAATTTCTAATTACTAAACATTTTCTTTATTGGCTTTTGAAATGACATTAAGGCGAAACTACACGGCATCTGAGCACCACAAACCAAAAACACTATTTAATTCATTTTTATTATTCAAAACAAAAACGCCCCCTTCCGTCCATGTCTCCATGCTTTATTTTGAGGGAAAATCACTTTGTACGGTTCGGGCCGAGCATTGGTTCAGCCCCGAAGAGCGCATGTTCAGATGTCTGCCGAACACCCGAATTTGCAGTGCGCTTGGCAGGGATGTTCACAAACCGAGCGCGTGCCAGTGAATAGGTTGGTAAGGAGCGGGCCAGGAAGCCAGCCACCATGTACTTAATAACCGATGACTCATCAGCTGTCAGCGGGTTTCCCCACAGACAGCTGAAGGTAAAAAAATAAAAAATTTTTTTTTTTTAAAAATGCCGGCAATAAATATTAAAAAAATAAATAAATAAAAATATATAAAAAGAATAAAATAAAATATAAAATGGCATGGGGGTCCCCCGGCCCCATGCATACCAGGCCCTTTGGGTCTGGCATGGATTTTAAGGGGAATTCCATGTCAAAATTTTTAAAAAAAACAGCGTGGTGTCCCCCCAAAATCCATACCAGGCCCTTAGGTCTGGATGGATTTTGAGGGGAGCCCCCACACTAAAAATGGGTTGGGGGTTCGCCCCAAAATCCATACCAGACCCTTATCCTAGCATGCAGCCTGGCGGTCCAGAAAAGGGGCGTGGGGCTGGGCGAGCGAGGGCTCTGCCCTCCCCATCCCAAAGCACCTTGTTCGCATGTTGATAGAGATAAGGGCCTCTTCCCCACAACCCTGGACAGTGCATGTGGGGAACAGCGGGCAGGTGGCTTATCGGAATCCCAGATCCTATCCCTCCCCCCCCCAGGTGAATGAGTATGGGGTATAATTCTACCCCTACTCATTCACACAAAAAAAAATTGTCAAAAAGAAATAAAAAAAAAAAAAAAAAACACACAGTTTTTGACAATTGTTTTATTAAAAATAAAAAGCAATGTCCCCCGATATATAGATCCATCCTCGCTGACGCCGCCACACTCAAAAAAAGAAAGAAAAAGAAAAAAACTCCACCCGCGACGAAGGCTAACAGTTCTTAAATAGGTAAGGGGTGGAGCCACCTGGTGACGTCACCTGGTGGCACCGCCCCCCTTGTGACGTCACCGACCAGTCAATGCTGGAATTTATGGAATGAAGTGCAGATTTTTTTTTAATAAGGCTGCAGATCGGAAGATCTCGTCTCTTGCAGCTCACATTGGTGGCGGTTGGGCCGTCATTGCGTTCCATGCAGTAAAATCTCACCTCATTGAGTGACGGGAAGCGAAGCTGTGCCACCTTCCTGAGATGTCCATCGGCGTAGATGTTCACCATATTCTGCCCAAAGGGTCGGCGTCCCGCGATGTGAATGATGTCCACGCAGTGCTGAGTGACAGAGAAGAAAAAGGCGACACCTTGAGGAGAACTCAAACATTGCACAGGACATGTACATCCCATATTGGCAGTATCCTGGGCAAACCCAACCTGCACCCTTGAGGAGAAGCACTGGTACATATTCAACTGGTGTCCAATCAGATAGGCTTTCTTACGTTACATGGTTAGTAGATGTAATTAGAATTCCACAATCGCATTGGAACGTGTGTGTGTGGTCACCAGCCTGAGGACTTGGGTCAGCCCTGTAGCCTCGGCAACCCCCTGCAGCAGATGGGTGAGCAGCGGAGGGGAGACACTCACCCACACCGAGTCATTGAAGTGTAATTCTGGGACCGCCACCGTCATGTACTCCTTCTTGGTACAAACCGCCACCACCAGCATACCGTCCCCGGTGAAGAACGCCTCAAAGCCGGTACCGCTGGCTGCAAAAAAACTAAAAAAAAAAAAGACAAGACAGGGAGACCTAATGAGAGATCCACACAACCAACATCTCATTTCTCCAATCCTAAGAAGGAGCCATGGACTCAGACAATAGAATAGAAAATAAAAGAATAGATTATTATAGAAAAGATTTAAACGAAAAAGAATAGAAAAGAATAGAATAAGAAAGAATACAACAGATAGAATATAGCTGTCCTCCTGAAATTTGAACATCAAATCAATTTGAAAATAACGAAACAATTCCGAGTATACAAAATGAATTCCAAAAAACAAATTATAAGATAACAAATATGACGAAAATAAATTCTTAGTGAATGAATTAGAAATGAAACAAATTCTGCACATCTCTATTGTAGAATGTTACCAGCTGCTCTCGTGTCCGAGGATATATCCGTCACTCCGGACCAGGACCTCTGACCTACACATACCCCCCACCCCATACACAGCTCAGTACCAATCCACAACTTCTCAGAGGTATCACCAATCACAGATACATTGTTGGAGATAGCAACAATAATGTAACAAATATTTAAAAAAAACATGAAATCGCAATAGGCCAAAAAGGCCACAAGGTGGCGCCATCTTCCTTCTTACATTCAGCTGACCAGCAGGAAGCCGCATTCACCCCGGGGGGGGGGGGGGGGGGGTCTATTTGAAGGTTAAATTGATCATTTGTGTTTTTTGGGGGGGAAATATTGATTTTGGCAGTTCTGCCGGTTTAGAAAGCCCCTCATGTTCATCTATCACTTTCTTCACACTCTGGACATAATTTGGGGTAATTTAAAAAAAAAAATTTCAGAAAGCCCTTAGCGGGCCCACGCGTCTTGTATCGGGGCCCCCCCGGGGGTGAGAAGGGGCCCCATTGGGGAGGCTGTTGAAGCAAAGTCTGAAATGGAGAGGGCATCAGGATTATAGCGCGATCCCACCCCCCGCTCCTGGTTTATATATATATGTAATAAAATGGGAATTTGTTTAGCTGGGTAATTATTACTCTCACTTCCACTACAGCCAATCACAAATTAACCCCGTATTCCCTGAACGCCGCTAAACACAAATCCCAAACTCATCGCCTGAGATTTGTAGCTCTAAAAAAAAACAAAAAAAAAAAAACTATTAGATGAGCTGAATGAAGCGTATTGCTACAGAGGACACTGCTGGGGGCCACAGAGAGAGGTGACCGGGGGCCCCATGACCTGTAGTCACTGTCCAGAGGGATAGGACCCATGGAGGTATCAGGCCCGAGCGCACCGGCTAAAGGAGACAAATAAAAAGGAGAAGTACTAATCAAGGTGAGTGATGGCATGAAAACCTGGATTCGGCACAAATGACCATCTTTAGCTTCTAATAGTAAAAGTATTACTTCTTTTTTTTAAATTTTTTTTCCCGTTTTTGGAGTAATATACAAAAAGGTAGACATGTGCAGCACCGAAAAATTTGTTGGTATTCATTTTCCTTTCATTCGTTTTTTTCCTTGTTTTTGCTCTTTTTCGGGTCATTCGTTATGATCGAAATTCGTTATTTCAAATAGGATTCGGAACTTCGAGAAAAATTCGAATTTCGAAATCCGAAAATAAGAAAGAAAAATTTGAAAATCTGAAAGGAAATGCCAATACCTATAATTTAATAGTTAGTATTATTTTATTAGTTAAATATTAGTATTTTATGATATTTAATATATTATAATATTTACATTATATTATTTTATTATATTATATATAATATATATTAGATTAAATATATTTAATCGAATATATTATATTATAATATATATTATTTTATATTATAATTATAATATATTACATTAGTATATTTTATTAGTTAAATCTTAGTTATTTCAGCTTTTCAATTTTCGGGTTTTCTAATTTTCGGATTTTCATTCTTATTTTCGTTCTTTTAGATTTTCGAAATTTTTAAATTTCCGAATTTCATAAAAATTTGTTAAATGGGTTTTCGTTTAATTCAAATATTTCCGAATTAACGAATTTGTTGAATTCGCAACAAAACAACTTGCACGTGTCTAATACAAGGATTAGAACCCCTGTCAGGGCTTGTTAGGGGGGGGGGGGGGGGGTGCAGCCAATCTGCACTGGCGATCGTTGTCCCCGGGACAGGAAATGAAGGGAAATTCAAAATTGTACAACTAAAGTTGAATCTGGTTCTATTTTACCTTCCCTGGTTTCTCCCTCCTCCTCCCCCCTCCCCCCCACACATTGTTTTAATTACATACCTTATTTTGGACCCAGCGACATCACCGGGTCTCTATGCTTCTCTATGCAATGCAGGCAGATCATGGCAGGTGGGAGGGGACGGGAGGGGGCTGTACATAACTTCCTGAAAACTTTACAGCACCCGCCCTCAGTACTCCTCTCCAGAGCTCTCAGTCCTGATGCAAGCAGTGGGAGGAGTTATGCAAATGTTAAAATGCCTTAATGGGTGGGTGTCAGTTTGGAGGAGTGGGCGTTCCTAGGCGGGCTGTATTTCCATGGGTAACGCCCACATGTGATGTGGAGCCTCCATGATTGAAAGAACTGAACGCCGACAAACGAAAGAGACAGTCAGGCTGGGGAGGAAAGGTCTGGATGATGCTGGACGTCCTCCAGCCAGGAAATGAGGCGGGGCTCTATCTGACTTGCTGCAGCTTCTAATGCACATGGTGAAAAGCTCACAGTGTGCGGTGTAATCAGAGGAGGCCATTTCAATACAGAGGGAGGAGCCGGTACAACTGTGCAAGACTGAAGGGGAGGCTGGGAGGGAGGCCATCGAAATAGGAAGTGGTGGGGAATCTTCCAATGGGGACACCACCTGTTCCAGGGGCGATTTTATCATTACACTTTATTTTACTTATTATAATCATTTAATCATCATCAATTATTACTACTGATATTATTATTATGATTAGTATAATTTATTATTTAATTATGTATTCTATCATTATATATTATCTTTATTCAATTTTATTAGTGATATTTTACTATCAATCATTTTTTTTTCATTGTTTATTATAATTAATGTCATAATTATAACTCATCATCGATTATTATTTTATGATGTATTATCATTATATTATGTATATCATTAAAGATTATAATTATGTATTCATTTCATTATTATTAATTATTATTACTATTATCATCATCATCATTCGTATCATTATTTTGTATTATCATTATTATAACCATTATTGTTTTATTATGTGCTATCATCATCATTCTTAAAATTACTAACATTATAATATTATTTTTATTATAATATTATGTATTATTTTATTATGAATATAATTATTTATTATTTTATTATTCTACATTATCATTAATAATTTCATCATTTTTATTATTTTGTATTCTCATTATTATAATTCTTAGTAATTTAGTGATAATACATAATAAAATAATGAGAATAATAGTTATAATAATGATAATAATATTATCATTATTATAACTATTATTCTTATTATTTTATTATGTATTATCACTAAATTACTAATAATAATACATAATGATAGGAATGATAATAATATAAAATAATAATGACAATAATAATCAAATTATATTTAATACTAAAGATTTATAAAAAATTACAATTATATTCATAATAATATTATATAATAAAAATGATACATAATTATTAATAAAATATGTTAGTAATGTAATAATAATAATAATAATAATACATAATAAAATATATTTTTATTAATAATAATTAATTCTTAGTAATTTAATGATAATAATACATAATAAAATAATGAGAATAATAGTTATAATAATGATAATATTATCATTATTATAACTATTATTCTTATTATTTTATTATGTATTATCACTAAATTACTAATAATAATACATGATAGGAATGATAATAATATATAATAATAACATCAATAATCAAATTATATAGAATACTAAAGAATTTAAAAAAATTATAATTATATTCATTATAAATATATTTTATAATAAAAATGATACATAATTATTAATAAAATATGTTAGTAATGTAATAATAATAATAATACATAATAAAATATTAATTATTTTTATTATTAATAATTATGTATTATCCTTTTTTATTATAGATCATAATAATTATAAATATAACTATAATATTTTATTATTATACATTATCATTAGATATTATCGGTATTAATATTTTGGTGGGATTTTCTCTCACTTCCTGTTGTGTCTTTGAAACAGGAAGTAAGGTGAATCTCCCCAACGGACACACACAGCAAAAAAAATAAAAAATTCAACCCTTCCCCTCTTTTAATATATAGAAAAGTAATATTTCCAGAAATAGTAAAAAAAAAAATAAATAAATTAAAAAAAACACACCACATTTAAAGGGCCAGTACAGCGCTCCAGCTGCTCCCTTACCTATAGAGCTGTTTGCGTTTCCTCCCCGTCGGTGGCTCCTCCCTGAAGTCGTCGTTCAGACACACCCAGGCGTGGAAGGCGAAGCCGGTGCCGGGCCACTTCTGCATGGTGGGCACCATGATCCCGGACATGCTGGGGGTCAAATCGAAATACTGCAGCGCCCGATCCGGCCCGTCCCTCCTGGCCATGGCGGACAGCGCCCGAATGACCAGTGTGGCGTAGGGGTGGGCACCGCTGCCCTCGGTCCGGAGCAGTTTGAGGAGTCCCCGGAGCTCGGTGGGTTTGATAGACAGGCGGCCCAGCACCTGCAGGAGGCGGATCAGGTTCTCCGCGCATTTCGCATCCAGCTCCATCCCGCCATCCAGCGCCGCCAGGATGTGGCCGACCATCCCGGCCTGGACGCACGTCATGCGGTTCCGCAGGGAGGAGTCGCAGACCTGATTTAGCCTCTCCGACACCAAAATCTGGAGGTCCCTGGGAGCCAGTTCTGGGATCCACTGGACCAGGATGAGCAGCGGCTGCTCGTTCTCTATGCAGCCAATGTAATCTTGATTGTAAACACCTTCCAGAGCCTGCAGGGGGAGACAGAGAGACAAAGACCTAATGAACTGTTTCACCAGCAAAAAGTTCTTCCCTCTGTGGCCCCTGTACACCTTCTCATGCAGAAGACCCACATTGGGACATCATCACTGGGTCAGTCTGCCAGTCTTACCAGAATTTGGTTCTTTCTGAATGAAAGAACATATCCTCAGCATCCCTTTAGACTTGCATCCCTGTTGTCTTCTGGGTACTGCAGATCCCAGCTGTGCAATCTGATCAGTCGATTGATTACACTTAAAAGGGTTGTACAGATTTGCAGAAGGCACAGGGACAGGCAGTGAGCAGGGGACATGTTGTCTCCCCACCACCTAATTGAACTCTATAATTGCTGTACAATGCACGTCTAAAGGGATGCCGAGGATAGGTTTGTCCATTAATCAATCACAGCTTTCAAATAAAACAGGCCTGTGGTGCACACTGTGGTCTCCATCACAATCCTAGATAATTACCATACTCAGCAGCTTCTCGAGGAGGGGCCTGGTGGGCTGACTACGGCTCTTCAGAACCTCGAAGAGATGCGAGTAGCCAATCCGCTCTTTGAAGACTTCCTATAAAGGAGAAGAAAGTTACAGCGATATGGATTTCCAGTCCCACCCATCACTGAGAGCATCACTAAGTCAAATGATGGAGTCATCCTTCATTGTGGGAGGGGCAGAGACACAAACTACTGCAGGAAATCTCACCATTGTGGGAGGGGCAGAGACACAAACTACTGCAGGAAATCTCACCATTGTGGGAGGGGCAGAGACACAAACTAATGCAGGAAATCTCCCTATTGTGGGAGGGGCAGAGACACAAACTACTGCAGGAAATCTCATCATTGTGGGAGGGGCAGAGACACAAACTACTGCAGGAAATCTCATCATTGTGGGAGGGGAAGAAACACAAACTACTGCAGGAAATCTTACTATTGTGGGAGGGGCAGAGACACAAACTACTGCAGGAAATCTCACCATTGTGGGAGGGGCAGAGACACAAACTACTGCAGGAAATCTCACCATTGTGGGAGGGGAAGAAACACAAACTAATGCAGGAAATCTCCCTATTGTGGGAGGGGCAGAGACACAAACTACTGCAGGAAATCTCATCATTGTGGGAGGGGAAGAAACACAAACTACTGCAGGAAATCTTACTATTGTGGGAGGGGCAGAGACACAAACTACTGCAGGAAATCTCACCATTGTGGGAGGGGCAGAGACACAAACTACTGCAGGAAATCTCACCATTGTGGGAGGGGCAGAGACACAAACTAATGCAGGAAATCTCCCTATTGTGGGAGGGGCAGAGACACAAACTACTGCAGGAAATCTCATCATTGTGGGAGGGGCAGAGACACAAACTACTGCAGGAAATCTCATCATTGTGGGAGGGGAAGAAACACAAACTACTGCAGGAAATCTTACTATTGTGGGAGGGGCAGAGACACAAACTACTGCAGGAAATCTCACCATTGTGGGAGGGGCAGAGACACAAACTACTGCAGGAAATCTCACCATTGTGGGAGGGGAAGAAACACAAACTAATGCAGGAAATCTCCCTATTGTGGGAGGGGCAGAGACACAAACTACTGCAGGAAATCTCATCATTGTGGGAGGGGAAGAAACACAAACTACTGCAGGAAATCTTACTATTGTGGGAGGGGCAGAGACACAAACTACTGCAGGAAATCTCACCATTGTGGGAGGGGCAGAGACACAAACTACTGCAGGAAATCTCACCATTGTGGGAGGGGAAGAAACACAAACTAATGCAGGAAATCTCCCTATTGTGGGAGGGGCAGAGACACAAACTACTGCAGGAAATCTCATCATTGTGGGAGGGGCAGAGACACAAACTACTGCAGGAAATCTCATCATTGTGGGAGGGGCAGAGACACAAACTATTGCAGGAAAGCTCACCCTTGTGGGAGGGGCAGAGACACAAAATACTGCAGGGAAATCTCACCATTGTGGGAGGGGCAGAGACACAAACTACTGAAGGAGATCTCACCATTGTGGGAGGGGCAGAGACACAAACTACTGCAGGAAATCTCATCATTGTGGGAGGGGCAGAGACACAAACTACTGCAGGAAATCTCACCATTGTGGGAGGGGCAGAGACACAAACTACTGCAGGAAATCTCACCATTGTGGGAGGGGCAGAGACACAAACTAATGCAGGAAATCTCCCCATTGTGGGAGGGGCAGAGACACAAACTACTGCAGGAAATCTCATCATTGTGGGAGGGGCAGAGACACAAACTATTGCAGGAAAGCTCACCCTTGTGGGAGGGGCAGAGACACAAAATACTGCAGGGAAATCTCACCATTGTGGGAGGGGCAGAGACACAAACTACTGAAGGAGATCTCACCATTGTGGGAGGGGCAGAGACACAAACTACTGCAGGAAATCTCATCATTGTGGGAGGGGCAGAGACACAAACTACTGCAGGAAATCTCATCATTGTTGGAGGGGCAGAGACACAAACTACTGCAGGAAATCTCACCATTGTGGGAGGGGCAGAGACACAAACTACTGCAGGAAATCTCACCATTGTGGGAGGGGCAGAGACACAAACTAATGCAGGAAATCTCCCCATTGTGGGAGGGGCAGAGACACAAACTACTGCAGGAAATCTCATCATTGTGGGAGGGGCAGAGACACAAACTACTGCAGGAAATCTCATCATTGTGGGAGGGGCAGAGACACAAACTATTGCAGGAAAGCTCACCCTTGTGGGAGGGGCAGAGACACAAAATACTGCAGGGAAATCTCACCATTGTGGGAGGGGCAGAGACACAAACTACTGAAGGAGATCTCACCATTGTGGGAGGGGCAGAGACACAAACTACTGCAGGAAATCTCATCATTGTTGGAGGGGCAGAGACACAAACTACTGCAGGAAATCCCCTCATTGTGGGAGGGGCAGAGACACAAAGGAATGCATGGGAACCTAGTCAAGCTGTCTCGGGGTGGAATTGTGGATTTTCACACATACAGCAGACAGACTCACCTTGGCAGATGGAGAATTCCTCATGATGGAGGTCAGAACGCTGATGGCGTTAACTGTGATGGAATCTGAATCGGAGTCGATGACCTAAACAGTAAACAGAGGAGGAATAACTGAACTGAAGAGGACTACTTAGTGACTCGGGAAGACTACCACCATTCTATACCAAATAACATGCCGAAACACACCGCACCATCACAAGAAAACAGACACCCCGCCGCGGCCCGCCACCCACTGCCACATGCAAACCACGCCACCTCGTAATACAATCCCATGGACCCACCAATCGTCCAATAACATAAAAGTATGAAAATCCTAAAAACACCTCTAGATAACAAGACCCGTTCATGTGTAGATCTGGTCCTATTTAGGACTGAAGAAGCCATGCCAGGACTGCAGCCTCTTACCAGTCACTTTCCCTCCCCCATATCTACATTATGTAATGTGGGTGGAGACACGGATGAGAATTACTGCAGAGAGTTTCCAATATGGGAATCCCAGACCTGATGAATATTAGGTAGGTCTCATAAGGTGTTCCCAAAACACCATCTAAGGGTCATCAGAGATCATACATGGGGAACGGGGGAGGGGGGGGGCTATGTTCACAAGCAGTGCAGCTATACATAGACTACATGGTGATTTCCTGGCATATATTTCTTATATTACATATATATATATATATATATATATATATATATATATATATATATATATATATATATATATATATATATATATATATATATATAGAGATATTAAAAAAAAACATATCTATATATATCTATCTATCTATCTATCTATATGCAGTACACTGTGCTAGTGTTCCTCTATAATCCTCTACAATATACAGTATATAACAGAATATAAAAACACCGCTACCGTGTTTAATGTATATAATATAAAATACATGCAACATAGGCACACCATTACCGGGTTTAATATATATAATGTCTTTTGCATCATGGTGGTGTTTTTATATTATATTTCATTTATACTACCGGTATATATGCAATACACTGTGGTGGTGTTCTTATGGTGTTTAACATATATAATATAAAATACATGTAATACAAGAACACCACTAAGGGTGTATAACATATACAATATAAAATATATGTAGAATAAGACCACCACCACAGTGTATAACAGATATAATATAACATATGTATGTCATAAGAACAGCACTACAGTGTAGAACATATAGAATATAAAATATATGTAAATATAAGACCCACCACTACAGTGTATAACAGATCGATATATGTCATAACACATCACTACAGGTGTTTAACATGTATAATGTGTTTTATATTGTAGTGGGGTTTTTATAGCATTTATACTATACATGCTATACAATGTGGTGTTCTTATTATGGGTTATAACATATGATATAAAAAAAAAAAACCATGTAATATAAGAACGCCACTACAGTGTATAACATATACAATATAAAAAACATGTCATAAGAACACCACTAAAGTGTTTAACATGTATAAAATGTTTTATATTGTGGTGGTGTTTATTATATTATTTATACTATATATGCAATATACTGTGGTGGTGTTCTTATGGTTATAACATATATAATATAAAATATACATATATACACCACTACAGTGTATAACATATAAAATAAAACACATGTCCTAAGAACACCATAACTGTATATAAAACATGTCATAAGAACACCACTACAGTGTATAACAAAAAATATTTTGCATTGTGATGTTTTTATAATATATATTATTTACACTATATATGCGATACACTGTTGTGGTGTTCTTATATGAATATAAAATATACCGGTATGTATCTATAATTGATATTATATAGGTTCTACGCTATTTTGGTGTTTTCATGTTATATACATTGTACACTGTGGTGGTGTTCTTGTATTGCATATATGTCATCCGATATATGGTGGTGTTTTTATATTATGTACAGTATCATATTATAAAGAATTAGATGCTGCGGTATCTTTGGTGGTCAGTTTTTTGAACACATAGATGGTGTGGGGGGTAGTTCAAGTTTTATTTTATTTTTTTTAGGACCCTGTTATTTATTTAAAAAAAAACTAATTCTATTTTTTATATTTCATAAATCTGTACGATTTTCTCTTTTCCTTTTCCTATGTAAATTGTGTACGTTTATTTATAAATAGCTGGCTCATTCCCTGTGATCAGTGGGTGGCCCGTGGCAGATCGGTATTTGATGAAAACACATAGATGACATGACGGGTACACACGGGGAGGACAGTGTGCTGGAGGGATGGGAATTCCAGTGACTGGCACATCTGGTGAGTGGATAATTGCCCCCCTTGGGAGATGGGGGGGGGGGGGTATCTATATTCACTCCTTGCATCCCATGGTGTCACAGACTAGACTACAAGGACGGTGACGAGGAGACATCTCCTGGGGCTGGAGAGGAGTCTGACACTTTCAACATGCAGATAACTGGCAGAGGCAAAAAGAGCTTGGCATAAACCGATTATGGGATGTGAAGACTGCTATGACAGTGCGGTACGCGGTATAGAACAAGTTGGTCTTTGTGTGTCTTTACACTCCATGAATGTGGCCCCATGATCGCCACTGATTGGTGCAGGAACATGACATAAATGGCATCTTTAAAAATGACAGAGAGGATACAAACGGAAATGTTCAGATCAGCTCTTTACAATGTATACAACCTGCAGAAGGAAACCAATTGTATCTATTTTTCTTTTGCATTTAAAAATTCCTGCACTTTGCAACATTCATCTTCCCTTTTCTACCATTTTTTGTCCAGGTCATAAAAGTTCCAAACAAAAGTTATAAAATGTCTGATGCCCCCAACAAAGAAGGTATATGATCCCAATAATGGCCAATTCGGGACCTCTATGACCCCAATGATGCCCATTACAAGAACCTCTGTGATCCCCATTACAAGAACCTCCGACGACCCCTCTGATGTCCATTACAAGAACCTCTGACGACCCCTCTGATGTCCATTACAAGAACCTCTGACGACCCCTCTGATGTCCATTACAAGAACCTCTGTGACCCCCGTGATGCCCATTACAAGAACCTCTACAACCCCATTGATGCCAATTACAAGATATAAAGGTGCTGGAAATGGGGGGTGATGCAAAGTCTGAAGATGCAGTTATTGGAGGTGATCTGAGGTCTGAAGATGCAGTTATTGGGGGTGATCTGAGGTCTGAAGATGCAGGAATTGGGGGGTGATCTGAGGTCTGAAGATGCAGTTATCGGGGGTGATCTGAGGTATGAAGATGCAGTTATCGGGGGTGATCTGAGGTCTGAAGATGCAGGAATTGGGGGGTGATCTGAGGTCTGAAGATGCAGTTATCGGGGGTGATCTGAGGTCTGAAGATGCAGTTATCGGGGGTGATCTGAGGTCTGAAGATGCAGTTATCGGGGGTGATCTGAGGTCTGAAGATGCAGGAATTGGGGGGTGATCAGAGGTCTGAAGATGCAGGAATTGGGGGGTGATCTGAGGTCTGAAGATGCAGTTATTGGAGGTGATCTGAGGTTTGAAGATGCAGGAATTGGGGGGTGATCTGAGGTCTGAAGATGCAGTTATCGGGGGTGATCTGAGGTCTGAAGATGCAGTTATCGGGGGTGATCTGAGGTCTGAAGATGCAGTTATCGGGGGTGATCTGAGGTCTGAAGATGCAGTTATTGGAGGTGATCTGAGGTCTGAAGATGCAGTTATTGGGGGTGATCTGAGGTCTGACGATGCAGTTATCGGGGGTGATCTGAGGTCTGAGGATGCAGTTATCGGGGGTGATCTGAGGTCTGTAGATGCAGGAATTGGGGGGTGATCTGAGGTCTGAAGATGCAGTTATCGGGGGTGATCTGAGGTCTGAAGATGCAGTTATCGGGGGTGATCTGAGGTCTGAAGATGCAGTTATCGGGGGTGATCTGAGGTCTGAAGATGCAGTTATCGGGGGTGATCTGAGGTCTGAAGATGCAGTTATCGGGGGTGATCTGAGGTCTGAAAATGCAGTTATCGGGGGTGATCTGAGGTCTGTAGATGCAGGAATTGGGGGGTGATCTGAGGTCTGAAGATGCAGGAATTGGGGGTGATCTGAGGTCTGAAGATGCAGTTATTTGGGGTGATCTGAGGTCTGAAGATGCAGTTATTGGGGGGTGATCAGAGGTCCGAAGATGCAGGAATTGGGGGTGATCTGAGGTCTGAAGATGCAGGAATTGGGGGGTGATCTGAGGTCTGAAGATGCGGTTATTGGGGGGTGATCAGAGGTCTGAAGATGCAGTTATTGGGGGGTGATCTGAGGTCTGAAGATGCAGTTATTGGGGGTGATCTGAGGTCTGAAGATGCAGTTATTGGGGGTGATCTGAGGTCTGAAGATGCAGTTATTGGGGGGTGATCTGAGGTCTGAAGATGCAGGAATTGGGGGTGATCTGAGGTCTGAAGATGCAGGAATTGGGGGTGATCTGAGGTCTGAAGATGCAGTTATTGGGGGTGATCTGAGGTCTGAAGATGCAGTTATTGGGGGTGATCTGAGGTCTGAAGATGCAGTTATTGGGGGTGATCTGAGGTCTGAAGATGCAGTTATTGGGGGTGATCTGAGGTCTGAAGATGCAGTTATTGGGGGTGATCTGAGGTCTGAAGATGCAGTTATTGGGGGTGATCTGAGGTCTGAAGATGCAGTTATTGGGGGTGATCTGAGGTCTGAAGATGCAGGAATTGGGGGGTGATCTGAGTTCTGAGGATGCAGTTATCGGGGGTGATCTGAGGTCTGAAGATGCAGTTATTGGGGGGGTGATCTGAGGTCTGAAGATGCAGGAATTGGGGGGTTATCTGAGGTCTGAAGGTGCAGGAATTGGGGGTGATATGAGGTCTGAAGATGCAGGAATTGAGGGGTGATCTGAGGTCTGAAGATGCAGGAATTGGGGGTGATCTGAGGTCTGAAGATGCAGTTATTGGGGGGTGATCAGAGGTCTGAAGGTGCAGGAATTGGGGGGTGATCAGAGGTCTGAAGATGCTAGAATTGGGGGGTGATCTGAGGTCTGAAGATGCTAGAATTGGGGGGTGATCTGAGGTCTGAAGATGCAGGAATTGGGGGGTGATCTGAGGTCTGAAGATGCAGGAATTGGGGGGTGATCGGAGGTCTGAAGATGCAGGAATTGGGGGGTGATCTAAGGTCTGAAGATGCAGGAATTGGAGGGTGATTAGAGGTCTGAAGATGCTAGAATTGGGGGGTGATCTGAGGTCCTGAAGATGCAGGAATTGGGGGTGATCTAAGGTCTGAAGATGCAGGAATTGGAGGGTGATCTGAGGTCTGAAGATGCAGGAATTGGGGGGTGATCTGAGGTCTGAAGATGCAGGAATTGAGGGGTGATCTGAGGTCTGAAGATGCAGGAATTGGGGGGTGATCTGAGGTCTGAAGATGCAGGAATTGAGGGGTGATCTGAGGTCTGAAGATGCAGGAATTGTGGGGTGATCTGAGGTCTGAAGATGCAGGAATTGGGGGTGATCTGAGGTCTGAAGATGCAGGAATTGGGGGTGATCTGAGGTCTGAAGATGCAGTTATTGGGGGGGGGGGGGGGGGTGATCTGAGGTCTGAAGATGCAGGAATTGGGGGGTGATCTGAGGTCTGAAGATGCAGGAATTGGGGGTGATCTGAGGTCTGAAGATGCAGGAATTGGGGTGATCTGAGGTCTGAAGATGCAGTTATTGGGGGGTGATCTGAGGTCTGAAGATGCAGGAATTGGGGGTGATCTGAGGTCTGAAGATGCAGGAATTGAGGGGTGATCTGAGGTCTGAAGATGCAGGAATTGGGGGTGATCTGAGGTCTGTAGATGCAGTTATTGGGGGGTGATCTGAGGTCTGTAGATGCAGGAATTGGGGGTGATCTGAGGTCTGTAGATGCAGGAATTGGGGTGATCTGAGGTCTGAAGATTCAGGAATTGAGGGGTCGATCAGAGGTCTGAAGATGCTAGAATTGGGGGGTGATCTGAGGTCTGAAGATGCTAGAATTGGGGGGTGATCTGAGGTCTGAAGATGCAGGAATTGGGGGGTGATCTGAGGTCTGAAGATGCAGGAATTGGGGGGTGATCTGAGGTCTGAAGATGCAGTTATTGGGGGGTGATCTGAGGTCTGTAGATGCAGGAATTGGGGGTGATCTGAGGTCTGTAGATGCAGGAATTGGGGGTGATCTGAGGTCTGAAGATGCAGGAATTGAGGGGTGATCTGAGGTCTGAAGATGCAGGAATTGGGGGTGATCTGAGGTCTGTAGATGCAGTTATTGGGGGGTGATCTGAGGTCTGTAGATGCAGGAATTGGGGGTGATCTGAGGTCTGTAGATGCAGGAATTGGGGGTGATCTGAGGTCTGAAGATGCAGGAATTGAGGGGTCGATCAGAGGTCTGAAGATGCTAGAATTGGGGGTGATCTGAGGTCTGAAGATGCTAGAATTGGGGGGTGATCTGAGGTCTGAAGATGCAGGAATTGGGTGGTGATCTGAGGTCTGAAGATGCAGGAATTGGGGGGTGATCTGAGGTCTGAAGATGCAGGAATTGGGGGGTGATCTGAGGTCTGAAGATGCAGGAATTGGGGGTGATCAGAGGTCTGAAGATGCTAGAATTGGGGGTGATCTGTTACCTGTGGCGCCTGCTGGAGACTACAAGTGGCTGTACTGACACACATACACAAGCATGGTCCACCATTGTGGGGGTGTAAAGGGGTGCTGCGTGATGTAAAGGGAAGCTGGTCCAGAGCAATAACCTGCAGCTGAAGTGAGTGCATGAGAAATTTGGTAAGGGATTATAATGCTTCATGCTTTAGCAAACTAAAAGGTCATCCAGTTTGGGGTTGGCACTACTTTAAAAACAACAAAAGTGGTTTGGGATTACAAAGCAGGTACAGGAGATAGCGGGTTTGGCACAGAACCGCCGGCGCTGTAAAGTAAACACACAGACTGGATCACATGGTGCCAATTCTTCAGGATGGAGACAGATCAAAGATAAAACAAAACACCAAAAAACAAGGTGCCGCCAAGCATCACTAATCCTGGGACCTGCCCGGGAGTCACACCGAGGTTACCGCACAGAACCAGTCCGGCCGGTTGGTGAAGGTGACTCAGGATTGCCCAGAGGACATGCTATATGAGCCTGGCCTGCCATACCCAAATCACCAGCTGTTTACTCTGCGTGTTTACCTCCAACCCGCCCAGCCAGGGATGACAAAGGGAGGGAGTGCTAGAAAAGCTCCGAAGGAAAGGAAAACTGGCGCTGCAAAAGCAAATAATCCTTTCATTTTCCCACACCGCAAGAAAGCAAAAATGAAAGCTGGAAGCTGACTGGTTATAGATGAAAAATTCGAGCAGAAAAAAACACCGAAAACAACCACATAAAAACGAACATTAAAAGGTAGAACACCAAACCAGGATTATTAGTGCCTCTGCCCGGCCAAAAGGTACCATAGGACTGTGCAGGGGAGGCTTGTATTAAAAAGGGGCGCTGCGTGGTGTGAAGGGTGGGTGTAAAGGGGCACGGGTGGTGTAAAGGGGGGGAAGGTAAAGGTGCGTTTTGTGGTGTAAAAGGGCGCTGTGTGGTGCTAAAGGGGCGCTGCGTGGTGTAAAGGGGCGCTGCGTGGTGTAAAGGGGCGCTGCGTGGTGTAAAGGGGCGCTGCGTGGTGTAAAGGTGTGTAAAGGGGCGCTGTGTGGTCTAAAGGGGCGCTGTGTGGTCTAAAGGGGCGCTGTGTGGTCTAAAGGGGCGCTGTGTGGTCTAAAGGGGCGCTGTGTGGTCTAAAGGGCGCTGTGTGGTGTAAAGGGCGCTGTGTGGTGTAAAGGGGCGCTGTGTGGTCTAAAGGGGCGCTGCGTGGTCTAAAGGGGCACTGTGTGGTGTAAAGGGGGTGTAAAGGTGCGTTTTGTGGTGTAAAGGGTGGTGTAAAGGGGCGCTGTGCGGTGTAAAGGGGCACTGTGTGGTGTAAAGGGGATGTAAAGGGGCGCTGTGCGGTGTAAAGGGGTTGTAAAGGGGCACAGTGTGGTGTAAAGGGGGTGTAAAGGGTGCTGCATGGTGTAAAGGGGTGTAAAGGTGCGCTTTTGTGTGTGTAAAGGGTTGTAAAGGGGCGCTGCGTGGTGTAAAGGGGCGCTGCGTGGTGTAAAGGGGCGCTGCGTGGTGTAAAGGGGGCTCTGCGTGGTGTAAAGGGGGCTCTGCGTGGTGTAAAGGGGGCTCTGCGTGGTGTAAAGGGGGCTCTGCGTGGTGTAAAAGGGGTGTAAAGGTGCGCTTTGTGGTGTAAAAGGGGTTGTAAAGGGGCGCAGTGTGGTGTAAAGGGGCACAGTGTGGTGTAAAGGGGCGCTGTGCGGTGTAAAGGGGTTGTAAAGGGGCGCTGTGCGGTGTAAAGGGGTTGTAAAGGGGCGCAGTGTGGTGTAAAGGGGGTGTAAAGGGGCGCAGTGTGGTGTAAAAGGGGTGCTGCGCGGTGTAAAAGGGGCGCTGCGCGGTGTAAAAGGGGCGCTGCGCGGTGTAAAAAGGGGCGCTGCGCGGTGTAAAAAGGGTGCTGCGCGGTGTAAAAGGGGCGCTGCGCGGTGTAAAAAGGGGCGCTGCGCGGTGTAAAAAGGGGCGCTGCGCGGTGTAAAAGGGGCGCTGCGCGGTGTAAAAGGGGCGCTGCGCGGTGTAAAAGGGGCGCTGCGCGGTGTGAAAGGGGCGCTGCGCGGTGTAAAAGGGGCACTGCGCGGTGTGAAAGGGGCACTGCGCGGTGTGAAAGGGGCACTGCGCGGTGTGAAAGGGGCACTGCGCGGTGTGAAAGGGGCACTGCGCGGTGTGAAAGGGGCACTGCGCGGTGTAAAAGGGGTGTAAAAGTGTTGTAATGGGGTGTAAAAGTGTTGTAAAGGGGCGCTGTGCGGTGTAAAGGGGCGCAGTGTGTTGTAAAGGGGTTGTAAAGGGGCGCTGTGCGGTGTAAAGGGGTTGTAAAGGGGCGCTGTGCGGTGTAAAGGGGTTGTAAAGGGGCGCAGTGCAGTGTAAAGGGGTTGTAAAGAGGCGCAGTGCAGTGTAAAGGGGTTGTAAAGGGGCGCAGTGCGGTGTAAAGGGGCGCAGTGTGGTGTAAAGGGGCGCTGCGCGGTGTAAAGGGGCGCTGCGCGGTGTAAAAGGGGCGCTGCGCGATGTAAAAGGGGCGCTGCGCGGTGTAAAAGGGGCGCTGCACGGTGTAAAAGGGGCGCTGCACGGTGTAAAAGGGGCGCTGCACGGTGTAAAAGGGGCGCTGCACGGTGTAAAAGGGGCGCTGCGCGGTGTAAAGGGGCACTGTGTGGTGTAAAGGGGATGTAAAGGGGCACTGTGTGGTGTAAAGGGGTTGTAAAGGAGCGCAGTGTGGTGTAAAGGGGTTGTAAAGGGGCGCAGTGTGGTGTAAAGGGGCGCTGCGTGGTGAAAAGGGGCGCTGCGTGGTGAAAAGGGGCGCTGCATGGTGAAAAGGGGCGCTGCGTGGTGAAAAGGGGCGCTGCGTGGTGAAAAGGGGCGCTGCGTGGTGAAAAGGGGCGCTGCGTGGTGAAAAGGGGCGCTGCGTGATGAAAAGGGGCGCTGCGTGATGAAAAGGGGCACTGTGTGGTGTAAAGGGGATGTAAAGGGGCACTGTGCGGTGTAAAGGGGTGCTGTGTGGTGTAAAGGGGTGCTGTGCGGTGTAAAGGGGTGCTGTGCGGTGTAAAGGTGCGGCGTGCGGTGTAAAAGGGGTGTAAAGGGGCACTGCGTGGTGTAAAGGGGGTGTAAAGGTGCGCTTTGTGATGTAAAGGGGTTGTAAAGGGGCGCAGTGTGGTGTAAAGGGGCACTGCGTGGTGTAAAGGGGGTGTAAAGGTGCGCTTTGTGATGTAAAGGGGTTGTAAAGGGGCGCAGTGTGGTGTAAAGGGGCACTGCGTGGGACCGCTGCCAGAATTTAATTTTTCTTACTGGACCTCCGTAAATTTTAATTCAAGACCCCCGAGATAGGTGATAACATCTGGGATACCGGTGGCTGCGTCTCCCCATCTTTGGATCCTGGGATCATTCAGAAGATGAGGTCCGCTGAACACCAAACTACGTGGGGGGGGGGGGATTGTGGGAAGCCGTAAAGAACAACATCACACCACCGCATTCATCTCTCCAGAATTCCCAGGTCAGTGACACAGACAGTCAGATTTAAATCTTTAGGTCTGCGACAGGCAAGTAATAATTTTAAAAAGCCACAAACCAGATTGAAGCACCCTTCAGACATTTTGCCATTTTACAGCACAATCTACAGAACTCAGCCCAGAGTAAGATGGAAAGCAAATAAAAGGTAAATGCCAGGCACGGGGGTCGTAAAAGTTATAGCCGTATCATAAACAGTAGTAAGAAACAATGGAGAGTCATGTCGTAAATAGCTTGATATAAATAGTTTAGCAGACAAGCTGAAAAAAAAAAAAGAAAAAACATTCTGTATATATGTTTGTTTTTTTTTAACCTGAGACCGAACCGATAAAATCAAGGGCTAAATTCGACACATCGTCCACAACTTCCGCTATGATAAAGTCACATTTATAACTGACACATAATCACACACATAGGTTGGACTTGATGGACTTGTGTCTTTTTTCAACCTCACCTACTATGTAACTATGTGACAAATGTATAAGGAAAGAACGATGAGGTAGATGCTAAACATGCATATTACAAGGGGCAAAAAGCGAATGGGAAAGACACACATAAGATTCATATCGTTTTGTGTGACGAATCGCAATTTTGTTCTGTGCAGCAATATGTTGGTTTTCGGACTCTAAAACACAGTGACCCGGAAATATAAATGTAGTTAGAATACTTGGGGAGTGTCCACCTGAGCATCATAAAACGTGCTGCGGCAGATACTGTGGGTGCATGCAAAGAAGTAGTTGCGGAATTAACCGACCCCAGTGATGATCACTCTGATAACGATTAACGTTGGGGGTGGGGGGTCCACCTCCTACCTGGATGAAGAATAAAGATCCCTACCGTCCTTGAATGTGACACCTACAACCCAATTTGGTAGTACACACAATGCTAACAAACCCCAATGTAATCCAGGAGCCGAGAGCCGCAGAGTGAAGGGACCAGCGTAGAGCTGCAGACACCCCCCGGACTCCCCTGATCCCCTTCAAGAAACAGCAATGCGTTTTACTAAGTAGCGATGACAATTAATGACACCATGCAAAGCACACACTGCACACCGCACATGCTCAGTCAAAGCAACATCGTTAGTACTCATAAGTGGCTTAAATCTTTGCACATCTGTAGCACACATTAAACAGGTAAGTTTACATCTAGTAAAAAAAACAAAGAAACTCTGTCATTAAATGCTTGGCAATGCAAACTTACTAAAGGGTCAGTCCACCCAGGCGGGAATCTTTCAGTGTTTGGTGGCTACTGGAATGTTAACCCCCCAACAATGTGTTTCTTTATCGCTCAGCTAGATTATTGGTGTAATGTACTCAACTGCTGGGCCCATTATGAGAGGTTCCCACCATCCCTGTGCTGAGTTCCCGGGTCTGTACACCCGCTGTGCCCATTATGAGGGGTTCCCACCATCCCTGTGCTGAGTTCCCGGGTCTGTACACCCGCTGTGCCCATTATGAGGGGTTCCCACCATCCCTGTGCTGAGGTCCCGGGTCTGTACACCCGCTGTGCCCATTATGAGTGGTTCCCACCATCCCTGTGCTGAGTTCCCGGGTCTGTACACCCGCTGTGCCCATTATGAGGGGTTCCCACCATCCCTGTGCTGAGTTCCCAGGTCTGTACACCCGCTGTGCCCATTATGAGGGGTTCCCACCAACCCTGTGCTGAGTTCCCGGGTCTGTACACCCGCTGTGCCCATTATGAGGGGTTCCCACCATCCCTGTGCTGAGTTCCCGGTTCTGTACACCCGCTATGCCCATTATGAGGGGTTCCCACCATCCCTGTGCTGAGTTCCCGGGTCTGTACGCCCGTTGTGCCCATTATGAGGGGTTTCCATTATTCCTGTTAGATTTTTATTTACTATATATTATGGTAAATGTGCGAGGAGACCCAAAGGTGGGCAGGAACAAATCCAGGTAGCATGGCAAATAGAGTACCCAATAGTTCTCAAAAAAAAAAAAAAATGGTAGGCACTTAGCCCACCAAACACCACTTCTAACTGAAATGTTACTTTTGGCTGGAGTGACCCTTTAAACAAATCTGGACAAGAGCTGGGAGCCAATGAGCAATGAGTTATGAGCTTAGATCAGCCGAGGCTCCTCCTCCCTTCCCTTGCCAGACTCTACTTGACCCCACCCAGGAGCTGGTCCACCAGTGAGCCTCACCCAATCCCCATTGCACGTTTCAAAGGGCCCCACATGAAAAAAACAAAGACCAATAGAATACCTTCATGATGTCATGCTCGGTCAGTAACTGAGTGGTCAGATCGGTCTCCTCCGCACTGCGACCACTGCACAAATAAAGCTGTCAAAATGGGATTAGGAAAAGTTACATGAAGACGGAGATGAACTGAATCATACCGGGACTCTACACAACTTTCTTTGGCTTTTTGTCCAATTGGGAATATGCCGCCCCCCCCCAGGGTGGATCACGGCAAGCAAGTCTCCTCGGTGACTTCCCAGCTTACTTTATTCCTATATTTCTATCCACAAGGGGGAGACTGACACCATATTTCTAATACGGCCATCACTGCCCCCTAGTGGACTCTGCATAGAAGTGTATAGATGTGCCACCACATGGGCAAACTGGGGAGTTCACATAACAGATAGCAGTATGGCGCCTTACCTGGCTGGCCCCAGCCAAAAAAATAAAGTTGTGTAGAGTTCCAATACAAAAAACACAAGGTGGAGTGACAACAGCAAGTAGCGGAGACACAGAGGACGACATTAATCAAAGCAGGTGCCAAGCACTGCAAGAAACATATATGTCACATTTTTAAACACTATAGACCAGTGATGGTGAACCTTGGCACTCCAGATGTTTTGGAACTACATTTCACATGATGCTCCACTACACTGCAGAGTGCATGAGCATCATGGGAAATGTAGTTCCAAAACATAGAGACCTAAATCTCTCATCTTTCCTCCACGGTAGGGCCCGCCTCTCACTGCTCCCTAAACTGACCAAAGCCTGACCAGTGAATGAGAGGACTACTGTAATATTGTACTCCATACAATCAATACCAGATTTCACCAGCAGATGGCACTGGTGGCAAAATCTCTACATGCCAAGAAAAACAGAAAAGGGGCGGAGTTGGGAGTTCTGCCTTCTAAATTTTCAGTTTTCCTAGAAATTCTTGTGAAGCCTAAAATGACAGTATCATTCTGTAAATTAGCAAACCGAACTGTGTAACATAAAAACCATCAGAAAGGTTTTACTAAGTGGTCGGGGCTTTTGTTTCACTAAAATGGTCTTTCAAAAAAAAAAAAAAAAAAAAAAAAGGTATTTTAAAAATTATTTTTAAATGATAAAAATGTATTAAATGTGAAAAATCATAATTCTAAATTTAAAAAATATATATATTATTAATTATAAAACTTAGGCTAGTCCTACTACACAATGCTGTGTATTAGGACCGGCCTAAATTATTATTATTAATTTGTGGGGGTTTTATTATTCAACTTTTATTTAAATTATTTAATTTGTTCTGCAAGCACAAAGGGGGGGTGGGGAAGATTTTGTTATATATCATTAGCACGGGGGTGATACAGTTCAATATTATAATGCAGTATTATTTATAGAATATTAAAATAATTATTTTCCATGCATTCAACAAAAAAAAAAAAAAAAAATTCCTTGCCCAGTGTTTTAAAACCACTAGCATTATGAAACATGAACAGTACAAATGTTTTGTGATTTGTCCTGTTTATGATGACACTACAATTACATTTCTGATGTAAAAGCATGGTGCAGAAAATTACAAATGAATACGTTTTGGGTTTTTTTTGTTTTATTTAACATTTTAAATATTTAAAAAAGTGCAAATGAAATAAAAAGTATAACAGAAGGAATTTGAACACCCAAAGCTGGGCAGGGACCGATCTAGGTAGTATGGCAGACAGAATATCAAGGAGCCCTTAAAAAAAAAAGAAAAAAAAAGAAGGATAGGCACATTTTTTTTCTAGTGTTTTAAAACCACTAGCATTATGTTACATAAACAAAAATTAACTGAAAAAAAATGTAGAAAAACACACAAAAAAAACAAAAAACAAACAAAAAAAAAACCAAAAAAAAAAAATAAATAAAAAAACTAAAATTTGAACAGTATAAAAGTACAAAAAATAAAGCCAATAAAAAATAAAATAAATAAAAAATACCTAAGGGGAGGAAGGGGGGTAAGATGTTTAATAAGGGCTGATTGGGGTTAACTATGGGTTAATACGGGGTTTAATAGGTAAACGTTTTATTAAATTAAAAAAACTCTTTCATTTACTTTCAATGTTACATCAATTGACATTATGTGTAGATCAAAAGAACACTCCTATTGATCTTATCATAAAGGGTCAATCCAAGGATAAGGATCCTTTATTGTCAAAAAAGTGACAGTTGTTTTCAGTCCAAAGAGTTACATAGTTGAAAACAAAGGCCCTCTCATAGCCACAGGACTGCCCTTTTTGAATCTCTTTGGACTGAAAATAACTGTCACTTTTTTTTTAAAATAAAGGGACTTTATCCTTGTGGTGAAGCTTGGTGGACTGAGCCTATAGTAAAAATGATCTTGTTACAGTGTATGTAAGAGGGATTGGGGGGTCAGAAGAAGAGGGCACACTGGAGATGCCAAAAGGTACTACAATGTAGTTTTATTTTGGAAGTACCTTCTACGCCCAAGGTGCGCAGTTTGGCACTCTGACCACTAGAGGGGGAAATTCAGGAAAGACACCCCCCCCCCCCCCCCCACCAACTATTCTCACTCTGCTCCTGTTCAGTAAGACGCGAAATCTGCAACCTCTTTGTTAATTCTCCCCCCAGACAAAGAAGAAGAAGAAGAAGGAGGAGTGAAGAGGAGTACACGGTGCAGATACATCAGAAGACACAAACAAAGCACAGACTAGCAGCAACTTTTTTTTTTTTTTAACATTGTTAGGATGTACAGATAGACATTGGCATTAAAAAGCATTAAAGTCTTTTTTGTTAGAAGGAGTAACAATGCAGACAACACTGAGCTAGTTCTGGAGCAGCGAAGCTGAGGCGCCGTCACTGTCTATGGTTTAGCACAATAGCAGCTTCCAGCTGAGGTTTTGCACTCCTGAACTTCGCTTTGTAACAAGATTTCATTAAAACCGGCCATTCACCACTCCAATTCTTTTATAAGGTAAAACAATTCCTATAGATTGATAGAGTCAGTAATATGTTGGATGATAGAAGCATTTGTAGAGTGCCGGACCTAAAGCGGGAGGGATAAGACATGGAATCCACATTTTAGAGGCAGATCTCTGTCAACCAGGGGAAGTCTTGGAGTAAACTGGGTAGTCTAAAGCAATGTTTCTCAAGTACCCCCCACAACAGGTCATGTTTTCAGGCTCTCCATTATTTTGCACAGGTGATTTGATTAGTTTCACTGCCTTAGTAATTGCCACAGCCATTTCATCTGAGGAAAATCCTGAAAACATGACCTATTGGGGATACTTGAGGAGCGGAGGTTGAGAACCACTGCTCTAAAGCAGTGGATTGCAACCCTGTCCTCAAGTAACCCCCCCCCCCAACAGGCCATGTTTGCAGTAAAGAATTTAATAGCCTTAAGAGGTTAAAACACTTACTGGATATGAGGTTAAAAAGGGCTCATCATTAGTGAATGTGTGGGATGGTGGTCCGGCGTCCAACATCAGGGTGGTCACGATAGGGTAATCCCAGGGGAGGTCCGGTGTGCAATTGGTATTCCAGCTGACCAGCAGAGGGAAGCCACAGTGGAAGGAGACACCAGGAGGATCAGCCGCATGGACGGCAAGTGACGTAAAGTGGGCGGGACGCGTTTCGGAATGTCTATTGGTTCCTTCTTCATACCATTGATATGAAGAAGGAACCAATAGAGGTTTCAAAACGAGTCCATGCAGTCCACGCTGGTTTTGTCCACTTCCACTGACGTCATCACCGGGTCCTGCATTCCACGCTGATCCTGGCACCGCGGCTGATCTTTCTGGAGTCTCCTTCCACTGTAGCTTCCCTCTGACTGTCTTCCTGCTGCACACTGGACCTCCCCCAGGACAACCCTATCAGGAGCACCCTGGTGTTGGACGCTGGACCACCATCCCACACTTACACTATGAGCAGCCCTTTTTAACCTCATGTCCAGTAAGTGTTTTTAACCTCTTGGGGTTATTAAAGTCTTTACTGCTGCACTTAGAGGCGCCTCTTTTTCTGTTTCATTTGTCTTTAATAGAGATTGCGTCCCCCATGAAGTGCTGCCTAAGTGTTCCGAGACATCACCTTGCCTGAACTGTATTCATTTGACATTGCGGACTACACCCCTGGCCTGTCCTTTTTATTCAGAGCGCCCTAGACCCTTGTTCCTTTTAATATTTTAGGTCAAACAGAAATTTGGGAAATGGTCCAGATAAGCTTTCCGGATACTTTATGTTCGTAATCATGAATTAAAAAAAAAAAAAAAAGAAGACATTCGTATTACAAAAAAAAGTTTAGAAGCTCAGGAATGTTGCCTCTTTTAGGACCGTCTTCTGGGGGGAGGAGGAAATCATGGCACCTACCTTGCTGTTCTGGATGAGGCGGATGATGTGCTCAAAGCAGTTATTGCTGAGGAATATGGCCTGCAGGACCGGCCGATCGTTGCAGTTCAGCATCTCCGGAATGGCCCCTGGAAGGAAGAGCAGAGACGTCACTCAGGAGCACACCGTTACATTATTACTAAGTTATAAGGTTACTAAGTTTTAATATTAATCCAGTTGAAAAAAAAAAAAGACACAAATTCAACCAATAGATACAATAAATAATCTGAAAACCTCCATATACAGAGGGCTATGATGGAAGAAGAAGAGGAAGAGGAAGAGGAAGGAGGAAGAGGAGGAAGAAGAGGAAGAGGAAGAGGAGGAAGGAGGAAGAGGAAGGAGGAAGAGGAAGGAGGAAGAGGAAGGAGGAAGAGGAAGGAGGAAGAGGAAGAGGAAGGAGGAAGAGGAGGAGGAAGAGGAGGAGGAAGAATCTTGTTTCTTTTTTTTATACTAGTGTTCTGTCCTGCAGGGAACAGGACGCCCTCCTCTAGCAACCTCCACCCAACAACACAGCTAGCAAGGAGACGGCTACATTGATAGCTCATCTCCAGCTCTGAGCACTTCTATACAATACAAGGACCGGCAAGAGGAATGCCGGGGGAGCAGGTCAGCCATCCGTCTCTCTGCATTCCTCTTGCAGTCACTTGTCTCAGGAAAGTTCTCTGAGATAAGCACCGGATGTCACAGGTGTCTCTTTGCTAGCTGTGTTGTTGGACAGCCGTGTGGGGTGAGAGGTGTCCTGTCTGACCATGTAGCTAACCGTCCGCAGCACACAGAAAGATAAGAACAAAGTACAACATGTCCCGGCCGGGAGATGGAACATGGTTATGAAAAAAGAAAAGCCTAAATAAATTCAGTTTAGCCAATCTTGGCTCATAGCGTTGTTCCTCCTTTCTCCCACTGACACCAACGATGGGGCACTGGGCACTGTTCCTCCCACTGACACCAACGACGGGACACTATTCCTCCCACTGACACCAATGACAGGGCACTATTCCTCCCACTGACACCAATGATGGGGCACTATTCCTCCCACTGACACCAATGATGGGGCACTATTCCTCCCACTGACACCAATGATGGGGCACTATTCCTCCCACTGACACCAATGATGGGGCACTATTCCTCCCACTGACACCAATGATGGGGCACTATTCCTCCCACTGACACCAATGATGGGGCACTATTCCTCCCACTGACACCAATGATGGGGCACTATTCCTCCCACTGACACCAATGATGGGGCACTATTCCTCCCACTGACACCAATGATGAGACACTATTCCTCCCACTGACACCAATGATGGGACACTATTCCTCCTACTGAACCAATGATGGGGCACTATTCCTCCCACTGACACCAATGATGGGGCACTATTCCTCCCACTGACACCAATGATGGGGCACTATTCCTCCCATTGACACCAATGATGGGGCACTATTCCTCCCACTGGACACCAATCATGGGGCACTATTCCTCCTACTTGACACCAATGATGGGGCACTATTCCTCCCACTGACACCAATGATGGGGGACTATTCCTCCTACTGGACACCAATGATGGGGCACTATTCCTCCCATTGATACCAATGATCGCACACTATTCCTTCCACTGACACCAATGATGGGGGACTATTCCTCCCACTGACACCAATAATGGGGGACTATTCCTCCCATTGACACCAATGATGGGGCACTATTCCTCCCACTGGACACCAATCATGGGGCACTATTCCTCCTACTGGACACCAATGATGGGGCACTATTCCTCCCACTGATACCAATGATGGGGCACTATTTCTCCCACTGATACCAATGATGGGGCACTATTCCTCTCACTGATACCAATGATGGGGCACTATTCCTCCTCATACTGACCACAGGCCCTTTGCAACTGAACATCACACCTGAGGAATTGTTCACTCTCACTGATGCTGGGACATTTTCTACCCACACTGGCCAAAATCCGGCCCCCTGAAGAAGTCTGAAGGACAGTAAACAGGCACTTTGTTTGGAAAGTTTGGAGACCCCCGATCTAATCCAAAAAACATTCCCCATGAACATTCTACACCCAAACACACAAAATGGTCTAAATTTACTAAATCCTATTCACACACAACCATGCGTGAGAATGTTAGTGTGAAATTTAATGACTGCACAGCCATGGGTCTAACTCAGCAAAAAGTGTGCTGGACCTCGGCAGAGAGACCACTGCTTCCACAGAAAAAGAGCAAGGGACCCTCTCCACAGCATGCTGGCAGGGGACAGGCCTTTCTACTCAGGCTGTGGCTGCTATCTAAAGAAAATAAAGTCTTTTGCACATCTATTGTGTTGATGCAGCTGGAATGAATTTAGCTGAATTAAACTGAAATTTCATTTAGCTGGCCTGTTTTTTTGTTGGCTTGCGGGGCGGAGTCTTGGAGGCCGAGACACGGATGTCATTTATCATCGTAACCACTAAAGTGATAACACAAACCTTCAGCACACGTGTCATCGCCCAGCACACAGTGACCCTGCGAATGACTGTACAGTATGTGGGCCGTTCTGCAAAGATGTGTCACATCCTGACCACATGGAATGTTCACAACACAAGTTAAAACTGAACTCCAGGCAAACAGCTAAACACACAAGTGACATACATACAGTATATGGTCTCTAAAAAGGTAGAGCGGATATAGAGAGAGTGGAGAAAATAATTATGTTCTCCCCTGCAGATTGTGTAAGTTTTGCCCACTTACAAAGAAATGAAGGGTCTAGAATTTTGTATTTTATATGATAGAGACAGAATATCAACCAAAAATACAGAAAAAAAAAACATAAAAGATACAAATGTTATAAAATGGAGTTGCAGTTCAGTGAGTGAAATAAATATTTGATCCCCAAGCAAAACATGACTTAGTACTTGGTGGAGAAACCCTTGTTGGCGATCACAGAGGTCAGAGGTTTCTTGTAGTTGGTGACCAGGTTTGCACACATCTCAGGAGGGATTTTGGTCCACTCTTCTTTACAGATCTTCTCTAAATTCCATTCCCCAAGCCCTCAACATTGGCACTCAAATTACCTGAAAATTCATGCATTGGCTCCTCCAAGCCCCCAAAGTTGATGCTGGAATTGCCCCACAATGCATGTACTGGCTCCTCCAAGCCCTCAAAGTTGGTGCTTGAATTACCCAAAATGCATGCATAGGCTTCCCCAAGCCCTAAAGGTTGATGCTAGACTTGCCCCGAAATGCATGCATTGGTTCCACCAAGCCCCCAAAGTTGACACTTTAATTGCTCCAAAATGCATGCATAAGCTCCTCCAGACCCCCCAAAAGGTGGCACTTGAATTCCTGCAAAATGCATGCATGGGCTCCTCCAAGCCCCCAAGGTTGACGCTAGATTTACCCTAAAATGCATGCATGGGCTCCTCCAAGCCCCCAAGGTTGACGCTAGATTTACCCTAAAATGCATACATGGGCTCCTCCAAGCCCCCAAAACTGGCACTTTAATTGCCCCAAAAATGCATGCATGGGCTCCTCCAAGGATTTGAATTTAAGTTACCCCAAAAAGCATGTATAGGCTTCTCCAAGCCCCCAAGGGTGGCTTTTAAAATTACCCCAAACCCACGCAGAGGTTCCTACAATAAGTTACCAGCCCTCATACAGGATAAGATGTGAACCCACAGACAACCACACCAGGCAGACAGGTACCCAATACATACGCAGCATGTTGATTCGCAGTGTCAGGAGGCCCTCCTCCCAGTGTGGCCCTGCTAGTCTTTCAGCAGAGTACAGAGGCCGGTCACTGTTGAGGACCTTGAAGTAGCTATCCAGGATGTGCCGTATTTCCACCCTCCTCTGGCCGGGGTTGCTGCTGTGCAGAATGTGGATCATGGAGATCAGACAGTTCAGAGTTAGCTGTAGGATGCGCAGGTTTCGGGGTCCCTGACTAAGGCACCAGCTGTGCAGGACCAGCATGAGGACCTCTACGGAGGATTGACTGATGAGGATAAGAGCATTGGTCTACAGGAGAGAACACAAGTAATTGAATAAAATGAAAACAAGTAGCATTATATACTCTCCAACACAACATATAGGATGCCATGGATAGCTAGGATACAAAAATAAAATAAAATATAATAATATAGCCTTAGAAGACTCCATGACTGAAGAGCAGACACCTCCAGGTTCTTGAGTGAGAAAGATCATAAAGTTACAAAACTGTCCAAGTTCAGCTTCTCCCGTCTTCAGTAGTCTTATCCCAGTGCGGCTAAAAGCCCCTTTTGCCCCTTCAGCCCATGTAACTGTTGCCAATTTTGCCATACAGGCTCCTGCTTAACCTCAGATTTTATACATAGTGCCCCTAAAGTACCCCCAATACAGGGATGCTCCATTATGCAAGAACCCACCACAGCTTCTCTAGTCAAAGGCTCACTCGTTGAGCCCCCCACACCTTTCTAATGGAAGGATGCAGACAAAGTATCGGCAACAGGAGCTGTGGTGGAGATTTATAATAATAGTGTGGTGGAGTTTTTGGATCTACTTTTTCTAAAGTTCAGAAACCCTGATCTCTGGCAAGAGTCCTTGAGGGCTAGGCAGGGGTCACCGTATAGGATGAGGTCAATGAAAGCGGAGTGAACATATTGAGTTATTAGTTATTTAACCCCCATGTAAATCCCCCTCTGCTCACCTTATTGCCGGTAATAATGGCACCGTATAGGTGGACCAGGCGCAGTTTGACCAGTTCTGGCAGGTTGTCCCCATTGTGGAAGGCATCTAGGAAGAAAGACAATGAATATAGTGTAGCAATAGTGAAGTCTGATGAACCCCAAACCATGTGAAGAGATTAGAAGTGTCATAATGAATACCATGCCACCCTCCTATTCCCCAAAATTCACAAGTTGGTAACAAACAGATTCAAGCCTCATGGCTAAATTCCAACCAAAGACACATTTGACAGACAGCAAAGGCAAAATGAATGAAAAATCATAATAAACGTTGCCTAGTAGTAACAACTACTGATGAGACCCTGTCCTAAATGGCCATGCTGTAAATAGACTTAGCTCAGTAACACACATCTGTGAGCCTTCTTGGCCTAGAACTGAACCTTCATACATCTCAAACTCTCAACCCGAATTCAAATTCCATAATTCCCACACTAATAGACTTACCTTCCAAAAGAGTGGCTACACTAATGAATATCAAAATATCAATCAGTTAAGAAACCAAACACACCTAGTTTATAAAGTTCAGAAGGCTAATAGGACACATTAGACCTCCTAAGATTAATATATATCAGAACTATATCATATTTGGCATCTAACAAATCGTAATTTCATTCTGCTGCATATGCTGTTGCAATTTTGACTTTTTAAAAGAAATGTATTTATCACTTGCTTCCACACCCAGGCAGAAATGTAATAGTTTTACAATTCAGTAGCTTGCCAATGGTTACCTTGGAAGAAGGTGCAGAATTCCGGGGGCAGGGTGGCCGGGGAAAACTTGTATTTACTCTTTTCTTTTGCACTTACAATTTCCCTGAGGAAAAGAAAGCAGAAGTTAAAAGTAGACAACCAGAATGGAGTGCAAAAAATTAATTTAGCAAATGTTCTAGAATAAACATTTCAGCATTTAAAAAGGTAGTGAATCGTATATTACTCCAGAACATAAATCTGCTGTTTTAAGGATTGTAGATTGAAAATTTTAAGGAATGACAGTCTGAGGGACTTTAAATGGGATGTTTGAGGTGCTATAGATCTAATGTTTCAGGTGCTATAGATCTAATGTTTCAGGTGCTATAGATCTAATGTTTCAGGTGCTATAGATCTAATGTTTCAGGTGCTATAGATCTGATGTTTTAGGGATTGTAGATCTGATGTTTTAGGGATTGTAGATTGGATTTTTAGGGATTATGGATAGTTTGTTTTAGGAACATAGATCGGACGGTTGAGGGATCCTAGATCGGACGGTTGAGGGATCCTAGATCGGACGGTTGAGGGATCCTAGATCGGACGGTTGAGGGATCCTAGATCGGACGGTTGAGGGATCCTAGATCGGACGGTTGAGGGATCCTAGATCGGACGGTTGAGGGATCCTAGATCGGACGGTTGAGGGATCCTAGATCGGACGGTTGAGGGATCCTAGATCGGACGGTTGAGGGATCCTAGATCGGACGGTTGAGGGATCCTAGATCGGACGGTTGAGGGATCCTAGAACGGACGGTTGAGGGATCCTAGAACGGACGGTTGAGGGATCCTAGATCGGACGGTTGAGGGATCCTAGATCGGACGGTTGAGGGATCCTAGATCGGACGGTTGAGGGATCCTAGATCGGACGGTTGAGGGATCCTAGATCGGACGGTTGAGGGATCCTAGATCGGACGGTTGAGGGATCCTAGATCGGACGGTTGAGGGATCCTAGATCGGACGGTTGAGGGATCCTAGATCGGACGGTTGAGGGATCCTAGATCGGACGGTTGAGGGATCCTAGAACGGACGGTTGAGGGATCCTAGATCGGACGGTTGAGGGATCCTAGATCGGACGGTTGAGGGATCCTAGATCGGACGGTTGAGGGATCCTAGATCGGACGGTTGAGGGATCCTAGATCGGACGGTTGAGGGATCCTAGATCGGACGGTTGAGGGATCCTAGATCGGACGGTTGAGGGATCCTAGATCGGACGGTTGAGGGATCCTAGATCGGACGGTTGAGGGATCCTAGATCGGACGGTTGAGGGATCCTAGATCGGACGGTTGAGGGATCCTAGATCGGACGGTTGAGGGATCCTAGATCGGACGGTTGAGGGATCCTAGATCGGACGGTTGGAGGGATCCAAGATCGGACGGTTGAGGGATCCAAGATCGGACGGTTGAGGGATCCAAGATCGGACGGTTGAGGGATCCTAGATCAGATGTTTTAGGGATACTAGATCAGATGGTTTTAGGGATTGAAGACTAGATGTTTTATGGATCATAGCTCAGATGTTTTAGGAATCTCCGATTAGAAGTTTAAGAAACTATGGATTGTTTGTTTTTTAGGGACCATAGATCAGCCATATTAGTGATCGTAAACTGGATGTATTAGGGTTTTTAAATTGGAAGTTTTAGAGGCTGTTGACTGCATGTTTTAGAAAAAGAAAGAAAAAAAACTGGATTTCTATTGGCTAC